>MU854370.1:0-59575 GCA_033296685.1 Parachaetomium inaequale | reverse complement strand
CCACGCTTCCACCTCCCCCCGCCGCCGCCGTCCGCGCCCGCAGCGGCAACAGGCACCCACTCGTCATCCGTCACAGGCCGAAAAACATACACCTCCCTCGAACTAGCCATGAAATCGCCCGCCTCAGCATCCCCCTCCATATGAAACCTCTTGAGCGCCAACATCTTCCCCCCCGCCGTTGCCTTCCTCAGACCCGTAAACAGCCCCCTGAAGGAACCCTCGTGCAGGTGCACGCCGCCCATGCTCCACTCGGACGGTTTCGCCAGCCCGCGCCCGCCCAGCCGGAGCCGCTCGAGCGTGGCGCCGTGGCGGAGGATGAACCCCTTGAGGTCCTCCTCGGCGCAGCTGACGCCTTCTAGTTTCAGGTCGGTCAGCTTGGGGTAGGTGAAGTCCGACCCGCAGAAGAGGGCCTGGAAGGAGAGGTGGAACTTGTGGGATGGCGCGTGGTAGTTGTGGAAGGCAAGTGTCAAATGGGTCAGGTTGACGCTGTAGTGGAGGACGTGGCCGAGGCCGTTGACGGCGCGGAAGCGGGCGGACGGGAGGAGGTTGGCGGGCGGGTCGAGGGTCAGGCTTAAACGGGACAGGCTGGCGAAGGAGCGCGCGCAGTCGAACCAGTGGCGGCGGTCGTCGGCGAGGCGGAAGATCTCGAGCGGGAGCTGGTCGATGGAGAGGGAGGCCAGGCGGACGTGGCGGGTCGCCGACACGATGGCGTTCATGTTCTTGCAGGCCTGGACGCGGTCGCGCTTGCGGCAGGTGCGCACCTGGAAGACTTCCTGGAGGAGGGGGATGTCGTAGGGGCATTTGGTGAGGGTGATCTCGAGGTCTTTGAGGTTGGGGAGCCGCTTGAAGGCTTCCTCGACGGCCGAGGAGCGGGCGTTGAAGGGCGGCAGCTTGCGGGCGTTCTCTTCCAGCTCATAATACCGGATCCAGGAGTCCTGGAGGAGCGCGCTGCGCTCTTCGGGCTCCTGCAGCCAGTGCTGGAAGAAAGTGGTGTGGCGGGCGTTGTACTCGTCGACCTTGGAGAAGTTGAAGGTCAGGAACCGGATGCTGCCGCGGAGGCGGTCGTGGCCGGCGATGGAGCGCAGGCGCGAGATGTCGTCCCGCCACTCGACGGCGTTGAAGTGTGAGTCGAGCAGATATTCGTAGCCCACGTCGGCGTACCTGCCCGCCGCCAGGCGGAGGGCTCTCACGGTGGGGGCATCGCAGTACTGGAAGACGAGTCGGACCAGCTCGACGGGGAGGAAGTCCATGCTGGCACGACGAGAACCACCGACAAAACCCAGAGACGACCAGCTGGGCCCATCGGATCGAGAGGGCGCAGGACAGACGTCAGGAAGGGTCGTGGAGGGTAAAAAAGGTGTGGGATATGACATGGGCCGGTGGGTGAGAAAGGCCGACTTATACACCGCCAAGCAGAGCTTGCGTCTTGGGTCTGACAGAGGCTGGGACCAATCACTGGCCTGCCACAGCATCGACCGTCAGCTTGCCGGCGACAACGTGCAGAACCTGGCCCCGCTGCCCCTTGCGTTAGTTGGTTGGCACACTGGCACGCTGGCACGTTGGGGCCGCATCGGACACCAAGAGACGACACCGAAAGTCTGGGGGCGAGAAGTCGGTGAGCTCGAGACAGACCAGGGGCAGAGACCACGACACACGACTGCTGGTTCCGTCCAGGGCCAGGCGTGCCGGAGAAACAGGGGAGCGGGTGCATTAGCGCAAGCCACGACAGGGCCACATGGAATTGCTGGGCCCGGGTGGATTCCCAGCGACAATTGCGGGCCGCCAGGACCCGAAAGAGCGGGCTGGCGGTGGGCGGTGAGCGAGAAGAGGTCCGCCCGTGTGACGGAAAAGGAGGTGTGACGGGTGTGACGAGCCCGCCGGCCGCCTTTTTGGGCAGCGTCCTGAGAGAATCTCCTGCTGTGACTGACAGCACGTGAAGCGGCGTCGATGTGGGCTCTGGGCTGTGATCACCGCCGTCCGATCGCGGATCTGAGTTGGCGGGCCGCCGGGCTTCGAGAAGGCTTCCAGGCCGGTGTCAGCGGTGCGGCAGCTGACGAGAGAACCGGCTGCACGGTATTTGTAAAGCTCTCTCCATCAGCACTCAGCCGTTCAGGACTCGCTCGTCAGGTGCTCAGCAAGCTCTCATGAAGCATTGCGTCAGCTGGAAACCAGCAACCAGAGAGACAGACGAGTTGCCCAGGTGTCTTCGTTTCTGCCCCATCGACGCCAGGCCAAATGGCGGAGATGAAACAGAACATTCCCCAAAATGCGGGCAGCCACCGGCAGCCCGTGCCCCGCAGACGGCGAGATGAATCCTTTTCGCAAACAACAGCCGGCATTGGGCGCCGTCGATGTCTCACTCGCGGCCTTGGTCACTTATTCGCTGGCCAGGCTAGGGTACCTCATCCTGTACACCGACTGAAGGCCATCCACACCGTCGGGTGCCCAGGCTCAGGACTGGCTTGCCGAACTTGGAATGGAAAATGAGCAACTGGAGGCGAGGTCGCCGGCATCCGAGAATCGCCGCTGTCGATGGTTTCGAAAGATGGGATCCTCACCGCTGAGACCCGCGTCAGAGCTATCGCCATTGCAAACAAAGAGGCCAGACATGCATGCGCGCATCTGAGATATGATTCAGCGCTGTCTGGGCGATCGAAGATGGTAAAATTGCCCCATTTGGATGTGCGTGAACATGCAACGGCCAACGACTTCAACAGCTGGCGGCTTGGAAAAATGGAATGCCCGCCAAACTTCCAGGTTTTCTAGCCCCTCTTGGCTCCGTGGGGTCGCACCCCGCGGGCACCGTCAGGCCCACCATTTTGGGGCGCACGGACCGGTTTCAGCTGGGAATCCCCAACAGGAAACAGCCAGGCTTCCACTGACACTGCCAACCTAACCTCTGAGCAACCCCCGTGGTCAGTGGCCACCTGCTGAGGCTTCAGATCGCCCGACCAGGCCACCTATCCCGTCACCATGAGCAACAACCATCGCAAGACGCATCGGTAGCCCGCCCGGAACCCACTCCGCTCGCTCAGCATGGTATTATTGGCATATTCTGCATCTGTAGGCCACGCACCATGGGAATCTCGACCCGATCGCCCAAGCCAAAGACGTGGGCTCGGCCCTCGACGAGCACCGCGTCGCTGCCCGCGACGTCACCCCCCGAGCCCACGGTCCCGCCCGAGCACATCGCCGATGCATCCCATCTCCAGCCTCTCGACCCGGAGCAGCCCAACCTCCGGGAGCTGAACGCATGCCTCGATGCCCTCGCCGCCGTTTTCCCCGACGTCCAGATCGAGGTGTTCCGGGACATGTTCGCCAGCTTCGACGGCGAATCGAGACTGGCTCTGGTCGCCGACGCTCTGCTGAAGAACCGCGTGTCGTGGGTCAAGGGCCGCTGGAGGGTCGCCGCTAAAGACGGCCAGCCCGCCGAAGACCTGGTCCCCAAGAAGGAGACCTTCAGGAGCCCCGAGTACAAGCAGGCTGTGCAGAGCCTCGCTTGGCACGAGTTCAAGGGGCTCTCCCGCCCGGCCATCAACGCCGTCCTGGCCGAGAACAACCATTCCTACCTCGACGCCCGCCAGACGCTGGTCGACCTGTCGTCCAAGTCCTGGCGCTTCACCATCTCCTCGCTCTTCCTCCGCCGGAAGCCCGTGTCGGCCACCGAGGCCGAGAACCACCCCCTGGTCATCTGGAAATCGACGGGCCAGGGGTCGATAGTGCCGACCCTCAAATCGACTGGCAACGCCGAGCTCGACCGCGAGCTGTTCGCCGCCCTCATCACGCCGCTAACGGAACGAGCCCGGGCCGAGCGCGAGGCCAAGGACCACCAGATGGCCGTGGAGCTGAACAGCGCAGAAGCAGAGGAGGCCGACAGCATGATCGAGTGTGCCTGCTGCTTCACCGAGTCGACGTTCGAAGAGTTCACGTCGTGCAACGCCGACGGGCACATGGTCTGCTTCCGGTGCGTGCAGCACTGCATATCCGAGGCCGTGTTTGGGCAGGCTTGGCAGCGGAGCATCGACAAGGAGACGGGGAGCCTTCGGTGTCCGGCCGTCGACTCCACCGAGTGCCAGGGCTGCATTTCCCACGACCACATCCACCGGGCGATGCTTGAGGAGAAGAAGGGCGCCGAGATGCTGCACCAGCTGGAGCAGCGGCTCGCGGACCACAGCCTCGTGGCGAGCAACCTCCCGCTCATCCGCTGCCCCTTTTGCGCCTACGCCGAGGTCGACGACATCTACCTGCCCGTGACCGAGTCGGACCTGCGCTTCCGGACCGAGAGCATCAACACTGTCGTCTTGGCCGTCCTCTGCTTCTGCTGCCTCCCGTTCCTGGTGCCGCTCATCCTCCTCAGTTATGCCGTTGCCTTTGTCGTCTTTGTCGCCATCCTCGTCAACTCCAAGAGGACCTTTGGCGACTGCCTGATCGCCGAGATGCGCGCCTCCATCCTCCGCCGGCGCCGGCGCCGGCGCGGCCTGCGGTTCAACTGCCAGAACCCCGACTGCCAGCGGGCGTCGTGCCTCGCGTGCGACAAGGCGTGGACCGACGTGCACGTGTGCAACGAGTCGTCGCTCGTGGCGCTGCGCACCCAGGTCGAGCAGGCCATGAGCATGGCCGTCAAGCGCGTGTGCCCGCGCTGCAACATGTCGTTTGTCAAGAACTCGGGCTGCAACAAGCTGACGTGCCCCTGCGGCTACCGCATGTGCTACGTCTGCCGCAAGGACATCAGCGGCACCGGCGGCACCGGCGAGGGGGGCGGCGAGGTCGGGTACCAGCACTTTTGCCAGCACTTCCGGCCGCACGGCGACGGCAGGAAGTGCACCGACTGCAACAAGTGCAACCTGTGGGAGTCGGAGAACGAGGACGAGGTGCTGCGCAGGGCCAAGGAGGAGGCCGAGCGCAAGTGGAGCGAGGCCGAGCGGCGCGAGCTGTCGGGCGCCGAGGTGACGTACCTGGAGACGGGGCTGCCCTCGCAGCCGGCGATTATCAGTGTCGATGCGGCGTTTCGCAGCGGGAGGTGGCCGACGCTGGCCGAGTTCTGCGACTTGGTGATTGAGATTGTGTTTGTATAACAGGGATAGGGAATAAGGGTAGGGCATAGGGGTAGGGGCATTGGCTATGGGGTGCATTTACATCAGTGGCGTACCGTAGGAAGGGTGATACCCAGAGGAGGCTTATGGCCTTGTATACAGTAGTATCCAAGAAGTAATCCGATAATTATCAGATCAAATCATGGTTGGTCACTAGGTACCTAAGGTAGGTGGTATCTCGGGGAGTGGTGGTGATGGTATTGAGTCCAGGGGCTGACTTATGTAATCAATCCCCAAGCTCAAAAAACGCGTGCACGCGCCGCAACCAACCCAAATGCAACCGCGAGCTGTCAATGCTCGCTGCGCATCCCCCAATTGACGCTGCACAACCCACCGCGCCCCGCGCCAGCCAAAACATCAATTAGCTGCGGTACCTTAACCTAGCTGCATCCCGACCCGCCGCAACAACAACGGGAATTTCCCCAACAGACCCCCGCATATTACGATACTGCGTATTGCCGCGCCGCCATGTCGAGCCAGACGGGCAAGTGGCGCGAGGAGCAGGTGCTCGTCATCTGCCCCGGCAGCCAGACCACGCTCGCCCAGCTCGGCTGCAACGAGCTGACACCACCGGCGCACCGCTTCCCGACGCGCATGTTCCGCGACGAGGAGTCGCCCGACGACTGGCGGCCGCACCGCACGTACAGGCGCAGGAAGGAGACGGCTGGGGGGGAGGCCGAGGCGTGGGAGTATGTCGAGGATGTGGACTCGGTCGAGGGGGCTGTTTATCCGCTGAAGGGTAGGTCTTTTACTTTGCTGCTACTCAATTGATGTGTGTGGTTACTGATGGTGTCCTCTGTAGCCGGCCGCATCGCCCACATGGACGCCTTCCTCGCCTTCCTCGAGCACGTCCACGCCCAGCTGACCACCACCTACCACAACACCCCCGTCATGCTGATGGCCTCGCCGCAGTGGACCCGCCCGGACTGCGAGGCCATCGCGCGCTACGTCTTCGAGAAGACGAAAACCCCCGCCCTGTGCATCATCCACAGCGGCGTCGCCACCCAGTACGGCCTCAAGTGGCCCAACATGACCGTCGTCGACGTCGGCTTCGAAAAGGTCGACGTCACGTGTATCTACGACGGGCGCGTCGTCTCGCACATGGATGTCGGGCCGGCGGAGCAGATCAGTGGCGGGGAGGCGTTTACCAGGCGGTTGGTGAAGCTGCTCGAGGACAAGGGGTTTGACTACGACATGGCCGAGCAGCTGAAGAAGAGCCCCATCTGCGAGGTGCTGCCGTACGCCCCGGAAACGCAGGAGCTTATGGAGTTGCCCGCTGAGACGGCGGCGCCCGCGGCAGCAGCTGCGGCGCTTGTGAGTGAGGCGCCCAAGATTGTGGAGCCGGCGAGGAGTTTTGCGCCCGTGGGGGATGACGAGGCTGGGACCAACGGCGAGGCCAAGGATATTGATGAGGATGGCGTGCTGGATGTCGCCAATATCGTCGCGAGCGGGCAGACGAGGGAGTTCCTGGCCAAGAAGGAGAAGGAGAAGGCAGAGAAGGGAAAGCCCGGGCGGAAACCCAAGGACAAGGAGGGCGCGGGTGCTGATGCTGCGAAGGCGGGCAGACTGCCCAACTCGAAGAGGCTCCGGAATCTGTTCCACTACGAGGAGCTGGTGACGGAGGACGTCCCGGTTGCGCAGCCGCCCAAGGAGAACGGCAGCAAGGAGGTCGGTATAGGCGAAGCGCCAGCCGAGGGCGCAACCGGCGACGAACCCAAGACAGAACCGGCTGCTGAGCAGCAACCACAGCCCCCCGCCCAACCGGAAGACCCCGCGCCGACAGCGACAGAGCGCGTCACGCGCCGCGTGCGCCGCGACATCGAGGTCGGCCTCGAGCGCTTCCAGTTCGCCGACCGCAAGGAGATCGACCGCATCGTGACGGCCATCTACCGCGCCGTCCAGAGCATCGAGGACATGTACATGCGCCCCGGCTGCTGGGAGAACATCGTCTTCGTCGGCAACGGCGCCCGCACCCGCGGCCTCCGCGACAACATCCTGCAGACCCTGCAGGCGCGCCACCTCGTCTCCCCGAGCTCCGCCACCATGTTCACCTCGGAGCTGCCCTCTAACATGGGGACGCCCTCGGGCACGGGCTCCCAGACGCCCACCTCGTCCTTCGCCGGCGCCCCGCACCAGCTGCCCACCACCAGCAGCGTCAACCCGCTGCTGCAGGCCGCCACCACGGCCGGCCTGGGCGTGCCCGGCGCTAACGTCGCCGGCTCCAACGCGGGCGACGCCGCCGCCGCCGGCACCAGCACCCACTTCCACAGCCAGACCCCCACCACCATCCGCCTGGCGCCCCTGCCCGCCTACCTGACCGAGTGGACCAAGCACGGCTTCGAGGAGGCCATGTTCCTCGGCGCCCAGGTCGCCGCCCGCCTGGCCTTTTGCATCCATAACCTGGACGCGCAGGGCCTCGAGGCGCAGCGGCTGATGAGTTTGAGTCGGGTGGATTATAAGTGAGTTGCTCTTTTTCCTGCAGAGTGAAAGGGGGATGTGCTGACTTTTGTACAGTGAGCTGGGACCAAAGGGGATCCGGTCGCATTCGATGCTTGGGTGAGCGTGAGCGTGGGGTGGAGTATAGAGAGGGCATGACTGGCCAAACACAGCAGTTTTGATAGGACTGCATTGGCTATATCCACCTGTCTTGTCTCTCGGGAGTTTGGGGCAAAAGTCGTTTGTTTTATCAGCGGAGTGGCTAGGCTGGCTGGCTGGCTGGCGCAGTTAGGATTGATTGTTCTTTTGTGGTGTGTGTATAGTAGTGGTTGACTCGTTGAGATCGCCCCTAGGGGCGTCAGGAATACCGATGGACTGTGTGGGTAGTGCCATCGTTGGGGCTGGGGGTTGTGTGGGTGACCGAGTTCCGCCCTTCGCTGTTACGATGCGAACCTATGCCAACGAACCCTGTCAGAACCCAATCTAAAACAATGGCATTCAGATGTTAGTTAGACAAGCGACCACAATCACACAGAGCTGGCCGCTGTAGGACCACAACGACACAGGCTACGGCTGTCTAACGGAAGTATTGGTTAGAAAGAAGCCCGGCTGGTGAACTGTTATTCAGAGAATGTCAAGTTGCATCCACAACCACCCTACAGGCAGATGTCGACTTCATTAAATAAGCAACGAACCCTATGCGGCCCGCGGGCCATATACCAGACAAGGTCCTCAGCTCTGACAGGCTCCAGATCTCTAGATAAGTATTACCCTGCTGATATGTATGTATCTCCTACCAATACCTCTCCATTGCCGGTTCTCCTTCTCGCAAGCAACCGACCCCTGAGACATCACGAGTCCAACTATGTCGGATCACACATCAGTCACTCTCTGGTGTCCTCTCCCGCATCAGGGCAACCACCCTGGAATTCTGCCTCTGTATTGCGTACTTTGAGAAGAGGATCTGGGGTTGAACGTGAAGGCAGGGTATGCTTTTTATCACCCTCGATCTACCGCCGCCCTCCCTATTTTTGTGTCTCCCCCTCTCTCTTTCTTGGCACAGGAACGGACTACAATTGCCAGCTGCATGTTTTGATTACGAGCTCCTCATCACCTCTGATTTTGGGGGAAAGCTCCCGAGGAGTAAACTCTTCTACTTCGTCTCGGCAGATTCACAGAGTTGGAATCGTGGGAGCGCAGTGACTATTTGAAAGGGATGGCGCCCCAAATCAGGTGCTTTGCTGCCGTTGTGACTATACTTATATGCAGGATAACGGCGAGGAGATTTTGAGGCGGCGGACATATCTTACTACCGGTCTCAATACGTGTAAAAGAGCCGGAGGTGGATGGAGGAAACCCTTGAGCTGCTGGGTCAAGGGGGGCTTCTCAAGGATTTACTACCAGTTGAGGATCTTGTCAGAGTTGAAGAAAGAGGAAGAGTTGCTCGTCGATAAAAGAGGCTCGGCAAGGGAGGCTCCCTGTATTGATATTGTTGAGGGGGAGAAGAGGTGACCCAAGAGGCAAAGAAGTTGGCCAAATGAAGTTGGGGGAGAAGAAACTGGTACACCCATCAGCCCCTGTGGTGGAGAGAAAAGGGGCAATACCCTGGAATGTCTTGGGGCTGGACTAGGTAGCGAGTATTCACCAAGAGTTAGTTTATTAAACACAACGGTGGTGGAAGCACTTCCCCCCCGCAACTGGGTTGCTGTAGACCATGTTCTAGGTTTACAGCCCCTGCTCACTGCATGTGCCATTGGCGTCGAGGGAGAGCTAGCTACCATGTCTGCCCCAGCCGTGGGTTATCCCGGTAGTGTCTTTGTGGCGTGGGTGTCGTCGGTTTTAATTTGGGGAGAGGGGGCAGGTTTATTACGGCGTGGTAAAAAGAACCCCTACCGAGTAAATGTCCGAATGGCAGTATATATTAGGTTATAGGGTTAATAGGCATTGGCGTTTCACAGAGAAGTGACCTCAACGGTCAACCAGGGAACCCGCCGTGGTGAAGTGGTAACACAATGGGAGCAAGAGGGCGGAATTTTGTCTTACTGTTCTTGGTTTCTTGGACCGTCCTCTTGCACCTAGAGACGCCGGTCGGAATCCGGCCGGCACCGGTTCCTTGGTTCAGCGGGTATACCCGCTGTTTTTTTCCGGACCTAGTTTTGGGTATGTTCTGTCCTAAGTAGTCCCTGTATAGTGCGTGCTTGCTTGCTCGGGGTATTTAAACTAATGGGATGAGCACGGTGTGTTTTTATATGGCTATAGATAGAACCGGTGACCCAGTGATTGAAGCTTTCTTCTAAGAACAGCGGCTCGCATGCTGATTATGATATGTGCTAGCAGTTGACCTTGGAGCCCAAGTAAAGCACGGTGGCGAGTGAGAAGGTAATAATAGAACCATAATGCTGTGTCCGTCACAGCCCCGAGGGAAGGACAAAGGCAACGGGTCATGGTTGGGTGCCAACGGGCCTCCCCAATTGCATGTGGTCTTTAGCGGCAACCATGTGGCAGTAACAAGACCTGTTGGGTCAGGGATACTTCCATTGTGTATGTTAAATGGCATCACAACGTTGATACAATCATGCAGACTATGTTCCCTCACTCCATCAAGTTGCTTGATGGACGGTTAACAGTTTATAAGGGACTCGGAAAGGTATATAGAGAAGCTCAGAGCTTATTATGTCCCCTTATGATGCTAAACAACACTCATCAGGTACTGCCGCACACTCTCTCAAACATCAAGCTCCCCATTGCACCCTCAAAATGGGCTGGTTCTCCCAACTTCGGAAAGGCAAACTGCATCTCTGCATGTCCTTCTACAAAAGGAAAGACCTCGGCTTAAACGAAAACGGAAGCTCCGAGTATGAGAGACACTTACCCGTAAGCTACCAGCCAGCCTGTACTAACCACCCAACCCCCAACCCCCAGCTACGAAGTTGCCCTGATCACAACAGATCAGTTCGGCAGCCGCTTCGCCAAAGGCACGCTCTACTACCCCGGCTACCGAGAGCCAAAGGCATGTTACAACGCAGATGGTAAGCGCATGCCAATATATCTCAGCGCTATTACCACGGTATACTACCCGGACTCGTTTGAGAAGATCCTGCTGTCGGTTCCGACCGGCCGGCGCAGCAGTTATCTGTGGGCGACCGAGGTCATCTCGAAGTTGTCAAAGGAGGCCATGCTTCATCAACCGGTTTTGATGGTTCCGACCGCAGATAAGAAAGCTGTGAACGGGGTTTTCCACTATTATAAAGCATCGGAGGTCGATTTCACTCGCAGGAAGTAGTACGGAAGAGCCGTGGCTTGAGGGAGGAAGGCTTGGAAATAGTAGCCAGAACGAGGGACGCCCGGGACCATATGGCCAGAGGCTGGCCTCTCTGATGGCTCGGCTGTACATTCACACTTCCATTCTCTCATATCCTCCATGCTAGCACAATGAGTGACGGCACCAGCCCTTGAACCTCCCTAGGGGTCAGAAAAGTGGCAAGGGTTAGGGTCTGATCTGCTTCAACGCTGCTTTGTGTCCCCGAGCATCGTGACTCACCTCCCCTCACTCTCTCCTCCATCACGCTCACATCGTACAGTTCCCCCTCTACATTTGCCACAGACAGCCAAACCCACCATGGCCACCCGCAAACTCATCTCCTCCGGCTCGGCCTTCGAGGCCCAGATCGGCTACTCCCGCGCCGTCGTCTCGGGGGACATGGTGTTTGTGTCGGGCTGCACGGGGTATGATTCCTGCTGCCATCATCCTCTATAAGATATTGACAGGAAACAGATACGACTACAAGACGGGCGCCATCTCAGACGACGTGGCCGCGCAGGCAGAGCAGTGCATGCAGAACATTGCGGCGGCGCTGGCCGAGGCCGGGGCTGAGATGGGGGATGTGGTGCGGGTGCGGTATATCCTGCCGGATAGGAGGGAGTTTAAAAAGACGTGGTAGGTTCTCTTTTCCCCAACTACTCCAGGGGGCGTTTTCTGTGGAGGTGATGGAGTGTGAGTCAGGGGGTGGTTGCAAGTTGAAGCTGAGATGGCGCAGGCCCGTCCTCCAAAAATGGCTCGGAAATGTCCGGCCGGCGGCGACCATGATCCAGGCCGGGCTGATGGAGGAGGCGATGAAGATTGAGATTGAGGTGACGGCGAAGAAGGGGGGTGGTGGGGAGGAGCAGACGACGCTGCTGGGAGGCATTTACACCGGAGCATGATAAAGTGTAGGCTCAACCCTTGATACGGAGCATCGATGAACATTATGCTGTGTACAACTTTGCCCCTTCAACTCAACAAGTAAACATTCAACAGCACCAGATTACAACCTTCGCTACCCAACAATGCAACGCAAGGACCGACAGGTATATATACGCAACCAAGACACGAAACCCGCCAAAGGAGCGATCCAAGCCATCATCATTACCAACCGTAACCAACGCCACCATATTCATTCGTCAAATCCCGTCTTAGCCCCCCCTCCCCTGCGGGCCCCCCTCCTCCCCGCCACTAATATCCTCGGAAAAAACACTCCTCCTCAACGGACTCCCCGGCCCCTGCTGCTGCTGCCCCTGCCCCGCCGACCTAGCACTCAGATAATCCGCCCCCTCCCCGGGCCCCGCCGTCGCCGTAGGAGGCGACACAACCGCCGGACTCTCCACCACCATCCCGGCACCACCCCTACTACCATCGCCCAGCACGTCCCCGTACCCCCCCGTGGCGGAAGTAGTCCCGCTGAGCGCGCTCACCCCACTAAGAACCCTCTCCCTTGCCCCGCCGCCCTCTCCGTTCCCATTATTGCCGCCGATTCCCGCCCCCCCGGGCGCCGTCGTAACCGACGACACGGTTGTGTCGCTGATTTGTCGGAGATGGGCGCGGTCGCGCTCCGAGATGTTGGAGATGCCCGAGAGGACCTTGTTGTCTCTGGTTACGGGAGAGGTGCCCCCCACCGTGGTGGTGGTGCCCGTGGGGGAGGTTGTTGCGCTGGTGGTGGGGGCGCGGCCGAGGGCGTCCGAGTCCGGGCGGTAGAAGACGGGGGATTCGTCGTGTGGGATGGGCGGTGGTGATGGGTGCGGGGAGGGGGTGGCGTGGTCGGTTTGGTGGGTGGAGGGGTAGGCGGTGGTGTTGTTGAGGGAGGCGGCGTGGCTGGCTGCTGCGGCGGTGGGGGAGAGGGCGGCGGAATGGAGTTCCGCTGGCGGGGAGGTGTCTAGGGACAGGAAGGTCAATAACTGGTGAGGGGAGAGTGGAGGGGGGTGCGTGACATACCCGGCAGCTCGGCTGGCAGCTGCACTTCGGTGTTCATCATCTCGGCGATCGACACGGGAGGTGCGCCGATGCTGCTGTCAGCCTCGGTATTTGAGCTCACGTGTAAGTAGTCGTCCGAGGTGGTAACCGTCGGCGTCTTGGCCACGGGTGAGCTGGGCTGACCGCGCAGCCAGGAGGTGATGCGGTGGCCGTTGGTGTCTTCGGTGCCGGCCTCGCTCATGGTGCCGCCGTTGCTGCGGAGGAGCCTTCGGCGCCGCCAGAGCAGGATCAGCACGGCTACCATGGTCAGAAAGACCAAGCCCAGGACAACGCCGAGCACCGGCGGGAGGTACGACGGGAGACCGCCCCCTTCGTTCTGGGCGGCAGGGGGTGGCGCATCCGGGTTGGTGTGGTTGGTCGCGCCGACCGAGGCGTACGGGTAGTACGTCGTGATCTTGCTCATCGGGTATTGTGTAGCGAAGATGGCCGCGAGCTCGGTCGCATCCCAGGACGGACTTGGGGCCGTCGCCGTGGCGCCGCCGGTGCCCGACCCGCCGATCTTCTCGACGACAGCGCTGGGGACGGTGTAGTTCGAGTAGACTGCAGGGTCGTACCGATCCAGCCACTCTCCGGTCGAGAGATTGAACACCCGGATGGTCTCCTTTAGACAAGTCGGGTTGATCCCTGGGAGGCTCGAGTACCCTCCGATGGCTAGCATTTGGTCCGGGTATGGCGTGACACATTTGTGCCCGGCCCTCCCCTCTGCGGTGCCGGGCGTCAGCTTGACCCAGGTAAACGACGGCAACGACAAGACCCAGACGTCACCGTTGTAAGACTGGGCCTGGTGCAGGCCGTCGTAACCGCCGTAGTAGTAGATGTTGAAGCTCGAGCCGTCCTGCGCGCGGGCGACAATGGCGCAGCCGCGGGTGAGCGGGCCGGGGCGGGGGCCGTCGGCCGTCTTCTGGCGATACCACTTTTTGCTGGCCACGTCGTAAATGTCGAGGGTGATCATGAACTCGGGGCTTTGTTCTCTCTGCTGGGGTTAGGCAGGAACGCAAGACAGGAACCGAGAGACTTACGCTGGCTGCTTCGTCGCTTGACTTTGCAGTGCTGGCATTGACAAAGTCAGGATACACGACGCCGCCGACGGCGACGAGGATTCCGCGGGCCCCGACGGGAACCCAGACGAGTTCCGGGTTTGCTCGCCCATGAATCTCGGGCGGCAGCGTGTCGTTGGTAAAGGTTTCCCCGTCCTGTTTAGTCATGTCCAGCGTGATGAGCGTCGAGGACACGTCGACGGCAGCAACGGTGAGGTTGCCAGTGTTGCTATAGATCTCGCCTCCGCTGGCAGAGCGCAGCCCCGAAAAGTACCAGGCCAGGTTTTCAGAGGGCGCGCTCGCGGCTCCGCCGTAGGTGACGTAGCGGGTCATGTTGACGCCGAGCTCCCTGGTGACGAAGCGCGGAAAGAAACGCCCCTGGGGGCCATACTGATACTTCTGGTAGCCGAGCACCGAGTCCCCTGGCGGGCTCGAGTTGGCGCGTGTGCGCTGCGGCAGGCCGCCGTAGAGAAAGAACTCGGCGTCGTTGCCCAGGAGGGCACCATCCTCGTAGTTTGGTGCGCGGGTGTTGGTGTCTCCGCCCCCAGTTTCCAGCGTGTCCAGGATGGACGTGATGTTCTGCGTCGTGTTGAACGGTGTGCTGAAGTTGAGCGAGTAGATGAGGCCCAGCGGGTTGTCTTCGGAGGGTCAATAACTCGTCAGTGCGACACAAGGCGGATACTCACTGTCGGTGCTAGCCCGTCCTCTGGAGCCATCGGCGAACCCTGCCTGCCAATACAGACTCCCGCCGTCCAGATAGACCGTGTCCCGAAGGACAGCCGCTGGGTGCGGTTAGAGAGAGCGAGACACGAGATCAGCGGCACAGCTCACCTCGAAGCTGCTGCCATATGCATATCTTCGTGTCGACTTGGTTGGCTTGCCATACTGCCTGGCCGAGGGCGACCGAGGCCGAGACGGTCAACACGGCGAGGAGACCCGGGCCGAACATGGCGATTTCGGCCGTCTTGCCAGGGAGAGAACAGGGAGAAACAAGGTGAAATCAGCAACGACGCCAGGCGAGCATCTGCTCGGGCAGTATGCTGATAGGCGGGCACGGAACCAGTCACCCTGTGAGAACCCAGGGAATGTCCGGAGATGACAGCAAGGAGAAACCGCAACAATTCACAGCGACGCGAGCCCGCGAGACGGGCAAACACACGCCATGGAGCATGAAGGCATGCAAGTCAGCCAGTCTTGTGTGCCGAGCCTGACAAAAGCCTCGAGGCACCCATGCTCCGGTCCCGTGGGGTGCCACCCGCTGGGTGCGATCAAGAGGAGGAGACCAGAACGGAAGGGGAATCGGGCTGACCAGGGCCAAGTCGAAGAACCCCGCAGGGGGTTGGCCAATGGTGAACCCTTGTTTGTCCTCCATCTGTCAGCCACCATGTTGGTGGTTGTCGTCGTCTCATTGGGTGGGTTGGGCCGCACTCTGCTTGGCTGTTGGCTGTGGCAAGCAGAGACTGCAGACAGCAACGTGGATGGGAACGATCACCGCCACAGCTGGTTGGGCAGGGCATCTCCGGCCCAGCAGACTGCAACAGCACACGGTGGAAGGAAACCGAGCTTGGTCTCCGTGGGCACTTGAGGCTGAGAAATGGCCGCTTTGGAATGATACCGAACAGCTCAGGATGAGGAACCCAAATTTCCCTGACGCTGGTGTCTTGATTCATCGACCTTGTATCGAGGACTCCTTGGCGCCACGTTCCGAGTTCCTTCGCAGGCAGTTGCAGTGAGGAGATGGAACAGAGCTCCTCGGATACTCGCGAAGTGAAGGTTAGTCTCGAGCCGCCGCTCGGTGATATTGGCAGGTGCAACTGGAGCGAGGCTGAGAACGAAGTGTTTCTGCTCGTTGCCATCACGGCTTGGAGAGGAAATATGGCCTCCCACGTTTCGTTACACAAACACCAGGCGACTGATCCCGCAGTTGTACATGTACACCACCGGTTCCCCTGCATAGTGGGCCGAATATCGAGCGGAGGCGGAACCCATCCAAGCTGTCTCTCGTGTCAAGTCTCCTGATCACTCCTGACAGCTTCACCGGGACCGACAGCGAACGGTTGGGTCTGAATGGAACCAGCGTTTGGGCCGGGCTGTTAAGGTGAGAGACGTTTGGAGCCAGGGCAGAGCGTTGGACCAGCTGTGCGATGGGACCACATGAAGATCTGCCGAGACGGGACCGGCCTGGTCGACTTGGACCTTTGCCGGCCCAGCGGCGACGACGGCGAGAGGGAAGGTTCAACTGGCAGTGGCCCGACTCTCCGCTCCCAGAAGCGGTTCGTCCCCTGTCGGCTCAGCCTTGCGCATCAGGATCCGGATCGACGGCAGGGAGCTGCCTGCAAGTTGATGCTTGCAACTGGCCGTCACCGCCGGAGTTGCGGCTGAACTTCAAGAGCAACCTTCCATCGCCTCTCCTCGCTCGGTGCCAGAAGTGGTGGGTGTTGTGTATCCAGTCCACTGGCAAGTGCAATGCGCCGATGGATGCGTCGTATTCTTGCGGCTCGTTGGTGATTCGTCATTCGCGTGGATGTGACGCTGGGAGCCCTGCCCGCAGAACGAAATCACACCCGCCTTGCCATCGAGATGGCCGGATGTGGCGAATTGCCGGTGTCGCTGCTCCCGTTTGGCTGTGAGTGCTTTCAATATTCAGAATAGCCGCGCCTCGACCGCGAGGTGGTGGTGGTGGTGTTGTTAATTGCTGTTCTGGACCCTTCGCTGTCGCCGTGTGTTTGCTCGGAGAGGCCGTCGCATCCCAATGCGCCCGGTCAAAACAACATGCGGAATCCTGTGAGTGCTCACTCTCCCGTCAGCCAGAATCCGCACTGGCTTCTCGCGCGAGGAAACGAAAAGACGGTGCTGCCGAGTTGCCAACGCCGTCTGTTGACAGCATGCCCAAGGGGGCTCGTTGCTGGGGAAGAAGCGCAGAGAGCGCGGCAGGACAATGGTTGCACTGGGCCCCACTATTGACAAGGCCGCCATGGTGGGTCCCACGCCATTCCGCCCTGCAGCACCTGCAGGCTAGACTGCAGCGGGCAAGGGCGAGGCCCATCACCCAATCAATCGTCGCCAGCTGCCCAAGCTCCTTCCCGACAGGGATTGCAGCCCGCGGCCCATGCTCCCGGCCGACCGCCACTCTTGCCATGCTGCTTCGGTGCTTGCGCTCCTGCCTCTGGTCAGCAAACCCTCGAGTCTCTTCCAGGTTCTTTTGGGCTCTGGAATTTTCAGAATGGCGCACTCTTTTCGATCGCCTCCGGACAAAGGGCCGAAAATGTGCAGAAGGAAAATGGCCCCCATCTAATTATCGGAGCTCCAGCCACGTCGCTGCTCGCTGTGGCTCCCCTGCCCTCAAGTCCAACAGCAATGGGCCCGCTCACAATTTCACTGCCCAGCAAGCTGGTGCCGTTGGCAGCAGTTCTGCAAGGCACGCTGCCGGGAGTTTGCTGTCATGACGGCTAATAATAACTGACCACAACAA
Organism: Parachaetomium inaequale; assembly: GCA_033296685.1. Lineage (NCBI taxonomy): Eukaryota > Fungi > Ascomycota > Sordariomycetes > Sordariales > Chaetomiaceae > Parachaetomium > Parachaetomium inaequale. The sequence goes on along the minus strand of MU854370.1, from coordinate 42,250 downwards.
AGCAGCCGGGCCTGGCAGCCACAGCAGCTGCTGTGGCATGAGAGATGGTCGTTGTTCAGGAACCCGGGTTCGTATCTTCCTCGAGTGCGACCATCCTCGGCCGTGCCGTGTCCGTCACTCACTCGATCCGAGTGCGGGGAACCACTCGAACCAGGCTCGCATCATCTGCCAATTCATCTGGGTTGTGGCTCAACTCAGCACCCGAAGAGGTCGTCCGGCTTCCGCATCACCGCGGAGGAGGGGCTGACCACCCTGTCAAGCCGTCGACCGCTCAGCCTCTCGGGGCTTGACCGGCCAGTCAGCATCCCTCCCGCTCTCCCGCCTGGTCCTCGCTCGCTGTCCACTCACCAGCCCCGCCAAGGATGCAACGTTCAGGTCGCCGAATGCTGCTCGACAGTCACTGGGAGGCAGCAATATTTCTCCGTTGCTGCGCCGAGTCCAGTCTGCTTACCCCGACCCCTCGCTGCCACGCGTCATGTCCAGTGAGGCTCAAGAGCTTCTGAGGACCAGGACAGCAGGTCGCGCCGGCAGAGGATCGCCGCGACGATGCTTCCGATGCCTCGCCACGATGAGCGCGCTGGGACGAGTCGTGAGGCCGCGCCGCATCTCCTGCCGGACTTGGTCGGGCCTGCGGCTGCCGGGGAGACTCGCCCCACGTTATTGGCTTCCCGTCTCTTCGGGCGGGGGGGGATGCCCAGTGCCTGGTGGGTTGGGGTGGGTGAGGTTGTGTCCCCACGAGCAGGGGGTGAGCTTCCATCCACCCTGGCAACCGTACCTTACCGTGATAGGGTAGCTGGGAGGTGGGTCGATTCCGGCCACCCTCCCCGTCGCGCGGATCCTGCAGATTGTGTGCTTCTCGGGAGCTCTGCAGCTCTGCAGCTCTTCAAGCTCTCTCGTTGTTCTCACGAGCTGCTTCTTTCCTTGGCCGATTTTGCTACAAGGTCGAAGGTCCGTCAACTCGAGCTCCAAGCCGTGACAGTCAATGAAAGTGCGACAACAAGAACAATCCCGTTACCATTGACTGAGCTCCTCAACGGGTGCTGCTCGACAGTGGTTTGCTCGCTGGGCTGTGATATCGCTGCCTGCCAAGCCCCCGCGCAACTGGGTCATTTCCGCCCTGAGTTTTCCCCGGCTTACCCAGCCTTATATGCTCGGCGCGCGCGCCGCATCCATCCCTTTCGATTTGGACCTCGCCCACTTCGCTCGCTGCTCCCGCTCGTGACGGCCTGAGACTGCTTCACTCGTTCGTCGCGTCTGGCCTCGTACCTCGGACACAATGCTTCTCACGAGGCTAATACAGGGCCTCGGGGCTCTGTCCTTCGTTCATCTTGCGGTTGCTGCCGAGGAACCCGTGTTTCCGAGGTCAAACGAGACCGTGGAATCGGTTGGGGGAGATCATGTTGAGGACTCCGGCTATGGGGCCGAGTGTTTTGGATGTCACAAGACGGTCACCCGCACCAAGACGGAGACCACGACTTGCTTCGAGACCGTAACGTATGAGCCCTCGATCTGCATATGTGTGCCCAGCTAACGGCCGAGCAGCAAGACCCTTCCGCCTTCCACGGTGACTGTGTCGGCTTCCACGGTGACGGTGACGGACACCACTACGGCAACTGTCACCGACACTGTCACGGACACCGTCACTGACACAACGACCGCCATTGTGAGCTGGCGGACAACTCAAACCGAGGAGGTCGAGGTGACGGCCACTGCAACTGTCACGCAAGAGTAAGTGCTTGCCGGGCCACGGTCGATCCGCGCGCTAACAGGGACAGAACCACCGAGTTCCTCACTACGACCGAGTTCTCGACTTACACGACAGTAAGTAGCTCGATCTCCCACTACCTACCTCGCTAACTTTGCCAGTCCTACCCGGTTACCGTGACCACGACGGTTTGCAAGGGGTACCCTGAGGCATGCGAGGTTAGCACGACCACCAAGTGGGAGACAACAACCGCGACCGAGACACTGGTGTCAACCTATGTGACGACATTCGTCACGGTTGTTCCCACCATCGTCCCGACAACTGTCCAGGTCCCGACAACTGTCCAGGTCCCGACAACTGTCCAGGTCCCGACGACCTTGACTGAGTTCGTGCCCACGACACTGACAAGCAGCACCACCGTAACCGAGGTCACCACGTTCGTCACTTCGTACCCGGTCACGGTAACCGACAGCACGACCATCTACTCGACCGAGACATCGGTGGTGACCACGACGTTTGTGTCCACCTTCACCACGGTCAGCACTTTGACGACGGTGAGGGAGGTTACAGATACCGTCACGGACACGGTCACACAGGTCACCACGCTACCTGCGTCGACCATCACCGACGTCATCACGACGGTCCTCCCTCCTATCACCATTACGGTGACCAAGGATGGAGAGGTCATCACGTCGGTCATTCCGGGGCCTACGGTCACTCAAACGACGACCACCACGGTGCCGCCGGTGACCATCACGATCCCCGGCCCGACAATAACACGGGATATCTCGGTCTGCCCTGCTCCGACGAACTCGGCCCCCGTCGCGCGCACCAAGACCACAACACGCCAACTCTGGGGCTGCGACCCTGGGTACATCTGCGACCTGCCGAAGCCCCAGGGCTGCAACCTATGGGCCGAAGCGCCGAGCGACGACTTCTTGTGCGACCCTCAGTACTGCAAGCCGGCGCCGTACCTCCCGCGCGTGGACTGGCCCGAAAACGAGACGAGCTACTACCCCCCGACGCCAGGGTACTTCAACCTCAACCCCAACGCGTTCGGCCTGAGCTACGACATCTTTGCCGTGCAGGAGATCGTCACCAAGATCCACGGCCACAAGACGACCATCCGCACGGGCAACTGGATCTCGCAGACGGCCATCACGCACTTCCCGCCGGAGCCGACCTCGAGCGTCACAAGCATGAAGGCGTACGCCCGCGGCGGTGTGCGCCTCTCGAAGCGCGACGACACGATCGCGCCGGCCGTCTGCTTCGGCCCCTGCAACAGCGCCTGGCTCGAGAGCCAGCGCATCGGCCTGATCCCCGAGCTCTGCGACGCCGGCTCCGCCTTCAAGGACTACAGCAACACGTGCCTGGCGTGCATCGACAACAACAGCCTCGACCTTAAGCTCACGCTGCGCGAGTACGTCGGCCCGGAGTTCGAGAACGTCTGGGGCTTCTGCAGCATCCAGCCGGGCGAGACGCAGTCGTCGACCACCGACCTGCCGCCGCAGACGCAGGTGACCCAGCTGCCGACCCTGTCGTCCAGCTCCCAGGGCGCGCCCAACACCGTGACCGACCCGGTGCCCATCACCACCTCGACGACCGACGAGCCGGAGCCGACGCCGAGCTCGTCCCAGGAGGTTCCCCCGGCGACTACCGCTACGACGGACGAGGAACCCACCCCGTCCTCGACCGAGACACCGCCCGGAGAGACCTCCGCGTCCGAGCCTGCATCATCCTCGCGCCCGTCGACGACCGGCGGTGGTTCCGGTGGCGGCGGAGGCGGTGGTGGTGGCGGAGCCGATGAGACGGCCACGCCCACCGTCACGGGCACGGGCACTTCTACGCTCCGGACGTCGACGACGGGCCGGCCGGCGACTAGCTCGGTTGCTACGGCTGCCGCGGGCAGGGTGGTGGTGAACTGGGTGGGGAGTCTGATGGTGGGGGGTTTGGGGGTGGTGTTTCTTCTTTGAGGGCCTCGGTTAGGTTATGAGAGGATGTCTAGTCCTGGCTGGGGCGGGGGGGAGTGTGCTTGCTTGCTTCACTTCTAATGCTTAATCTTTTGGTGGTTGGGCGGGTGGATGGATGGATGGAGTGGGTTCAAAAGTGCACATGGTTTAATGGTTTGTTTGGGTTGGATTGGGTTACGGACACCGTCCCTGGGTATCTGAGGTCAAACTCTGGGTGTTTTCCCAGAGTTTGGTTAGCCTCGGAGTCCAATGGGGCGGCGGGAATGGACATGGGATGATGACGATTACTTCACGACACTCCTTGGGTAATGTGTTATGCCGCTTGTTGTGGCGTTTGTTTGTTTGTCTTTTTTTTCAAGATACCCGTTATATACTCTCGGACGAGTATGTACATGTCACTCCTTTTGTATTGCATGGTTGAGGATCGGGGGGAGGGGGGGGGAGTCAGTCAGTCTTTACTGGGCACGCACTGTATGGGATGCGGGGAGGATATGAGGATGGTCATGATTATAGCCAGAGAGGGATTTGATGGGAGTAAGCGTTGGGGTTTCTCGATGTGGAGGGGGTAATGGGGGGCTAGGGAGGTAACGTTAACGTTAGTCCGGTTTGATCTGGTTGTTTGTTTGCCTGTCATGGCCAGATCTGGACGGCGGAGAAACGAAGCATGAGTCGAAATGAAATGAAGATTGATGAAATCACTCAACCGTCCTGTGTGTGTGTGTCCTTGGCTTCTTTAGGACTATCTATCGGTGGTGGAGCGTTGTCGCTTGATGTCGTGCCGTGTGGTTGCTGCCAGCGTCTAGGCTCCATCGCTGGCTACTTGTAAGTTACCACTTTAGCCAAGTGCTGTTGGGGCCGGGTTCTTGGCATGTTTGCTCGCTCGATCGGCTCGGCTCAGGGGCACTGCTGCAAGGGCGGGCCCGGTGCGTCGATAGTTGCGGTGTGTGCAGGTGGTGCTCATTTCGTTTAATCGCGGGGGTGAGGTCGGGAGGGTGGGAGTGTGTGGAAGGTGTGGACGGGAGGGGCCGCGAGGGGCCGCGAGGGGATCAGCTGGTCACTGTCACATTGGGTGTTGTTGTTGGTTCCTGGTGGCCTTTTGATCGGCTTGTTCATCGCTGCTTTTGGAAGGGTGTCACACAGATTATCCGGTAGGGGCGTCAGGGAATTGGTTGTGGGTGAGGTGTATTCGGGGCTGTTGGGACGAACTGCAGCACAGGAACAGGTTGAGCGCTCTCTCAATGCCGTCTCTCAGATCTCAAATTGCCCAGTTCGGTCATGAACTCCATAAGTCACCCACTCTTCAGCGTTCAAGTTGTGTAGGCATATACACTCAGTATCCTTATCGTATGATCAATAAGACAGTCACCACCCCTCCACCCTCACCGGCACATGCAGCAGCCCGTCCCCCGGCAGCCGCCCCGCGCGGATGTTGACCTGCAGCGCCTGGTGGATCAGCCTGGGCTCGGCCAGGCCCGCGTCCCGCTCCGTCCGCCAGGCCACGAACTCCGCTTCCGGCGTGCCGCTCTTGAGGTGCTTGTTGTGCTCCATCTGGTCTGCCACGGTGGAACACGCCTGCGGCTCCGAGCGCGGTGTCTTGGGCGGGTAGTCGTGGCCGGTGTAGATTTTGTAGGTGGGTGGGAGGGTGAAGAGTCTGGAGGCTGTTTGATATCTTCGTGGATGATGGGTTAGTCACCTGAGGGTGGGGAGGGGGGAGGGGAGACGAACAGGTCTTTGGCGTTGCCGCCGGGGAAGTCGCAGCGGGCCGAGCCGACGTCCGGGTTGAAGAGGGAGTCGCCGCAAAAGATGTTTTCTGGAGATGTGTTAGTAGAGCGTGGAAGATGGTGAGCGTGAAGGTGTGAGTGTTGGGTTCAGTGGTTGACTAAGGGGTTATCATGAGGTTGACTCAGGGGAACTCACTTCCAATCATGTACCCCATGTGATCTGGCGTGTGCCCTGGGAGGTGCACCGCCTTGGCCTCCAGCTCGCCAACATGAAAGATCTCGTCATCATCCAGCAGCTTGTCAAACGCACCCCCGTACTCCTCCTTTGCGATGCCGTACCGCTCCGCAAACCGCTCCTGGACCGCGCCGATCCGCCTCCCAATGCCAACCTCGGGCCTCTTCCCGGCTTTAGCCAGCCGGTCCTGGAGATACTTGGCCGCCGTCAGATGGTCGGCGTGGACGTGCGTGTCGAGAAGACGGTCGACGGTGTACCCTTTTTCCCTAGTCAGGGCAAGCAGGCCGTCGGCGGACGTGGTGGAGACGGCGTTGCGGGCTGGGTCAAAGTCGAGGACGGGGTCGATGATGACGGCGGTCTTGGTGGCCGGGTCGGCCACGACGTACTGCCAGGTTGAGGTCTGCGGCTCGAAGACGGTGTGGACGATGGGTTCCATGGTGACGCGAGGGGGGATAAGTGGCTCGGTAAGAGGTTTGTCTTGAGTGGGTTTGGATGTCGATGGTGAATTGGATGCTGGGTGTATGTACAAGCTGTCTAAGCTGGCTTGATATTTGCTTGCTCGGCGGTTCCCCAGGGGCCGATAGGTTTGCAGTAGAGAGCTGAAATCATGACGTTGAACAGGTCGTGTTGGAGTCGCCGACCTCGGCCTAAGGGAGGGTTCAAGATACTGAAGGCAGTGTAAGTGCCTGGTATAGCAACCAGAGACCGAGAGCCGTCGAAGCAAGCGGGCGCATGGTGGAACCGGGGTGGGCATTATCGCGCTGCATCACGCATGAGGATGGAAATATGGGGCTCTGCGTTCGTCCCGAAAAGTCTCCGTGTCTGGTTTCGCCGTCTGATGCCAGTGAGGTTGCCACCATCATGGCGTCATGGCATCTTGCTACTAGGTAGTGGCTAACTTATTCAGGGTCCCGGTCCAGGGGGTTATGCGCATGGTTGTCGGCGACCTCGGACGGCCGTGCATACCCGCCTGCCGTGTAACGCGGCGGACCCGGCGGCACGGCATGCACCTCGGCGGCAACCACCCCGGGAATGTGCGCCGATAGCCGATAGTCGTGACCGGGATGGGGCGCCGTGGATTTGTGGGTCCCCGGACAGGGCTCCACTTGAGCCCGGGTCTCCGCGTGGAATGGAGGAGTGGAGAGGATCCCGAGCGGGATTGACAGGTCGCCGACCATGAAATGCCTGAAAATGTCCGAGAGACGGGGCCCAGTGGAGTGGTCGCCGGCTGCCTTTGTCGTGCTGCCGCTTCTGGAAGGCGCTGGGTTTTGATGCTCGGAAAGTGCGGGATCCCTTGTTGCCAAATCCGGGCTTTGGCGAGGGATGGCTCTTTCCAGCGCCACCAACAGTCAGTCCACAGTCTGTCGGGCACTGGCAGGCAGCCACCGTCTCGGGGATGCCTGCCACACTAACGGCGACTAACCTCCAACCCTTATCCATGAATGTCTAAGTAATGTGCCATGTCAATTCGCAATTCTCCGAGAAAATGACATCCGACGCCACCCCTGCCGGCGACTGGTGGCCGGGCATCCCTCGATGCACGACTTCACCCCGCTATCCCCAAGACATCTCTAGTCTGTCCCCGGACGCGGGACGACTTAAGAACACAAGCCATGGCGTCCGTGGCGCTCTGCCGTTTCTCAACCACCATCATAACGCCACCTCACTAGGTCCTCACACAGCAACCCCAGCATCAAAATGAACAACCTCTTCACCGGCGCCGCCATGGGCGCCGCCCTGACCACCGCCGGCGTCTACGCCCCAGACATCATCCTCTCGCAGTTCACCTTTTCCGACTTCACCATGCTCCAGACGTTCCTCACCGCGGCGGCAGGCAGCACGTACGCCTCCCGCCCCATTGTGTCCCTTCCCACCTCCCTCATCCACCCAACATACCCAACTAACCCGGTGTATGTATCCATAGATTACTAGTAACCGCCTTCCAAACCCTCCACCTGACCACCCTCCCGCCGCGCACCCCCTCCTCCCTGGGTTTACTCAGTACCCGCTACGACGGCAACATCCTCGGCGGCGCCCTGCTCGGCGCGGGCATGGCCGTCTCCGGCGCCTGCCCGGGCACTGTGCTCGCACAGCTTGGTGTGGGCGTGGCGTCGGGGCGGTATGCCCTTGGCGGTGCTGTGTTGGCTGGGGTGGCGTGGAGTTGGGTTGTGAGGAACCGGCCGATGAGTTGTGCTGGTACTTCTTCCTCGGGGTCGGGGTCGGGGTCGGGGGACGGGAAGGGGGAAGAAAGGGGGGAGGGGAAACTCGAGGGGGCCAAAGAGGGGAAGGAAGGCAGGAGTGAGACGGTGTATGACGCCTTGGGCGTGAGCAGGGGCGCGTTGCTGGTCGGGTTGGAAGCGGTGCTCATTCTAGCCATCGTCGCCGCGGTGCGGTACACCGACGCCAGCGCGGCCGAGGCGCGGGGCATACCGCCTTATTTCGCGGGGCTGGCGATCGCGGCGGCGCAGCTGGTGTCGATGGTGCTGCGGGGCTCGTTGCTGGGCGCGTCGACGGCGTTTGAGGAGCTGGGCGGGTGGGTGTGGGGAACGAGAAAGTACGCCAACGTGCTGTTCTCGGTGGGGATGGTGGGCGGCGCGTGGCTGATCTCGCAGGCCGTGCCGGCGTTGCGGCCGGTCACCGAGGTGGCTATCTCGCCGGCGAGGTCTGCGCTGGGGGGGTTCATGATTGTGTTCGGGTCGAGGATGGCTGGGGGGTGTACGTCGGGGCACGGCATCAGCGGGCTGTCGCTGATGTCGATTTCGAGCTTCTTGACGGCGGCCGCTACGTTTGGTGCGGGCGGCCTGACGGGGTTGTGGATGGGCTGAGATGGCTGGCTTCATCGGATCCCCCTATGTCGGGGCTTTGGAGGTGGGATTGGTCTGCATCTTTGTGTGTGTACATATTCCTGGGACCCAAACCTCCGTGGTCATCCTTGCGAATGCTATGAAATATCAACATTGGGACAAACTCTGGCCGCGAAGCTTGAATAGGTACGCTTTCCGAACCCACCGACAATGTTTTCATTCATACCCAAAAGCGCTCACCCATTCCTACAAACTCTTACACGCCCCAGCCCACCCCACGCTCACCTCTTCCCCAGCCTCGGCAACCTCACCGGCAAAATCAACAAAAACCCCACGACCGCCAGCGCAGCACAACACAAAAACGTCACCCGCAGCGCCGCCTCATAGCTCTGCACAACCTGCTCCCGATATGCCACGGGCAACTCCCTTATCGCCTCAACCGACTTCCTCACCCGCGCCACAACCCCTTCCTTCTCCGGGCCCGTCACAAACGCCTCGAGATAATACCACAGCGCGTTCTGCACCACCAGCGAACTACACGCCACCCCCAAAACCCCGCCCAGACTCCGCCACAAGATGAGCGTGCTCGAGACGACGGCCTGCTCGCGCTGCTCGCTGACCGACAAGACGGCCATGAAGGTTCCCGGGAACTGGAACCCCGAGCCGGCCGACCCGGGCAGAAGGCAGAGGATGTAGAAGATTGCGGGCCAGCCGCGCTGCATGGAGGCGAGGCTCAGGGAGCCGAGCACGCCGAGCGAGGTGCCCAGCACGAGCGGCCATTTGAGGCGGCGCGTGTAGGTGATGAGGAAGCCCGTGGCTGTGCCCGCGACCGAGGCGACGGCGGAGGAGACGACGAGGCGGAAGCCCGAGGTTGTGGCGGTTGTGAGGAGGACGCCTTGGAAGAAGAGCGGTCTGTTGATGAGGGAGAGGGGGGGTTAGTTTGGGGGTGGAGAGGGGGGAGTGGGGGAGTACTTAGAGTGGCTTACACGTTGAAGAGGGTGGCGGTGGAGAGGAAGCCGGCGATGTGGTTGGAGAAGATCAGGTTCGTGTACGGGGCCTTTAGGACGAGGTGCAGTGGCATGATGGGTTTCACGGCGCGGGTCTCGACGAAGAGGAAGAGCGGGAAGAAGACGGCGAAGATGGTGAGGGAGGCGATCACGAGGGGGTGCGACCATGGCAGCACGTTCCCGCCGAGGTTCTGGCTGGTCAGCGAGGGTAACTTGCGTGGGCGCCGAAAAAGCTTACCAAGCCCAAGATTAGGAACGTCACGGAGCTGGACATCAGGATGGACCCCTTGAAGTCAAATGTCCGCATGGCCTCGCGCAGCGTCTGCTTCTTCTTCCCGGCCAGACCCAGATCATCAGGGACGACGATGATCGCAACGATGAGGCAGGCCAACACAACCGGCACCTGCACGCCAAACTCCCAGCGCCAGCCGAGGTAGTCCGCCATGGCACCACCCAACGCAGCACCCAGCATGGAGCCGACGCCGTAGGTCATGTTTATGTACGACTGGAACGCACCCCGGATCCTGAGCCGGTCAGCCTCCCTCCCACGCAAAGCAACGCGGCACGGAGAACTCACTCAATCGGCACGACATCGCTCACAATAATACTCGCCAGCGTCATCATGCCCCCAGCCCCAAACCCACACACGGCCCGCGCAATAATAAAACTCGTCATGCTCCCCGCGAGGCCACACCACACAGTCGCGACCAGAAACACGCCAAGCGTAAACACATACGGCCCCTTCCGCCCGACGGCATCCGACAGGCTGCCGAGCACGGGCTGGAAGCTCGTCGAGGTGAGCATGAAGGCGGTCGACAGCCACGAGGCCGAGTTGCTGCTGCCAAAGTATGACGTGATGACCGGGTGGCTCGACGCCATGATGGTGCTGTCGAAGCACGCGATGAAGTAGCCGGCCATGATCTGCGAGAAGAGAAGCCAGAAGCGGGTGACCGAGACGCCGCCCAGGTAGGGGTTCTTGCTCTTGGCGGGCTCGTCCAGCTCCTCGGTGGGATCCAGCAGCAGGGGCGTGTCCTCCTCGGGGAGGATCTCGCCCTCCAGCGGTTTGGCAACCGCGCGAGGGGTGCTTGGCTGCCGGCGGCCGCGGTACGGGCTCACGGTGGGATTCCGGCGCCGGCTCCGGCTCCGGCTGCGGCTTTGGACCCGTATGTTGCGCAGCATGCTGTGCTCGAAGGCTTCGGGCTCTAGGATAGGGGCTGCAGACTGGACGGACCGTGAGAGAAGCATGTCGAGTTGGTTGGGGTCCATGTTTTCGTCGTCGGAGCTGGCCGAGTCATCATCGTCCCGGGACCGCGGGCGGGAGGGGCGGGTGCGGCTAGAGGTCGGGATCGGCTCGGCGCCGGGCATGGTACCCGGGTGAGTGGTGGGTGTTGCCTGGCTTGTCATTGCGGGTTCTTGTCTTCCTCCAAGCAACCGGTTTGGTGGAAAGTAGGTTCGGCAGGATAGGCCGAGGGGAGGCGGGACTCGCTATATCCGTCAGATCGGTGACTCCTCACCGTCGGCGGGACGACCCGCCGACCGCGTCCTCCGATGCTCGGTCCGCGTTCTTGTGCCTTCCTGACTGGGGAAGCCGACAACCATCGGATCCTTGCGTTCGGCTGTCGCCAATCGCGGCGGTTCTCGTGGGGGCCCGTTTTCCCGGTGGATGCGGGCGGCTCATTGTGCAGGATGCATCACGACATTCTCGGTCAGCTAGCGCGTATAGCACGTAGACCTCATTGCCCGAGGTGCTGCCCTCCTGATAGGTCACGATTGCCGGGATCTGCCCGAGCGTACATATTATGAATTGTGTAGAGTCCGATCATGCACTCCATCAAATCGATCATATTTCTTGTCAAAGGCAGGGCGCACGCGGCCCCCTAAAGGTCGCTCGCTTTCAATCGATACTGCTATATGGTGCTGACAGTTGCAGAGTCTATGTGCTGTGACTCGCCAACGCGGCGGGAACCAAGATGCCAGCCCCGGTGATGCCGCCGTCGTGGCAGGGAGTCAAGATGACCTTGATCGGCGGTTCTGCGCCGAATTCGCGGTCCAGGACCTCGTCGATGAACCGCTGCGTGTCAGCCAAGTAATTGTGGAAATGTTGTATGCAGCCGCCCGTGTAACCAACAGCAAGCACCGTCTTCTCGGCACCTGACTGTGGTATCTCTTCGGCGCACCGCAGGAGCCCCACGGTCGAGGCGGCGACAATTCCGGCTGCCCGCACCTCAATGGCCTTCGCGATGCGGTAGAGGACGTTGGCCAGCTCGGCCGTCCAGCGGAACGATGCGTCTTCTGGCGCAAACTCTTGCTCCAGCTGCTGAAGCATTGGGCCCCTGATGCTTTCGGGGTGGAGGTGGCTGATAAATGTGGTAGAAAGGCCAAACCTCCGGTGCAGCTTGCTCGGCAGGATCGTGACTGGCAAACCCAGAACGGTTCCGTAGTAGTCGATGAACATGAGGCGCGCCAGCTCGCCTAGATACCGCCCGGCCGTCATGTACTCGAGCGGCTGAAAGCCGGGGACCTCGCCGGCCTGGTCCAGCTCCGTGTCCCACCGGCTGATGAGGCCGAGGTTCCGGACCGGCGGCGCCGACCCCTTGATGCTCCACTCGGTATTGACTGCAATTTTGACATCGGCAACCTCCTGGCCAGGCAGAATACTGATCGAGACGGGCCGCTTGCTCTCGTGCAAGCTGCTCAGCTTCAAAGGGAGGGTGGCGTTGAAGCCGGTACCGACGATCAGGCCCATGGCGGCCTTTTGGTGCGCCTGAGCCGGAAACTGGTAAATAAACGACACGAGGGTCGCCACAGCGTCGTTGGCAATGGCGGCGATCCGGATGGGCGGCATGTCGGGGGATCGGTGCTTCTCGTAGCCCGCTAGAAGGTGCCCCCCCAGATCCAGGTTGGATGTGACGGAAAAGCCCTTGCCCATGGGCATGAGAACGGCCTCAGAAAGCGACTTTTGCTGCATGGGAAAGCTGAAGGTCACGCCCATGGGAAGCTCGGTGTCACGGGGGAGGCTGAGGGTGTCGCAGCCCTTGCGCACCACCTCGGCGACCCGGTCGCCTATCCATGAGAACAGGCTCTCCGAGTTGTGATTCTTCAGGTGCTCCTGGATGGGCCATGACTGCTCAAGGAGGCGGTTCAGCTGGTGAGAGGGGCCATCGGCTGGGCTCCCTGGCTCATCCTCACCCAGCAGCTCGACGAAGCCAACACGCAGGTTCGACCCGCCGCTAGGGAGGTCAGTGAAGGGCCGCAAGCAGAGCATGGCTCCCGTCCTTACATGTCTATGGCGAGGAAGCTGCGGCATGTTAGACTTTGTGATGTGGTACGTGCAGTGGTCGACATACCGGCCATGGGCACCACTCGAGGCGGGGCGCAAGATGGACTCGGAGATCGGGGTCGGCAGGAACTGGTCCAAGGATTCGGCGGACAGCTGGCGGAATGTCGATGCCAGCTCGTGCGAGAGTTCCAGCACGGTATGGGCGTCGATGGCCAGAGGCCGCAGGAAGTCGTCGAGGGGTGCGGCCATGTCGTCGTTTCGAAGCTGAACCCTGCGACTTTTTACCCTTGCCTAATGTCACCGTCACAAAAAAAAAGGAAATAGGCCGCGAAAGAGAGACGCTCAGAAAACAGGTTGCATCATCTACTAGTATGCTAAACGAGAGCGAAAGAATGACTTTTTTGCAGTTCAGATGGAGGGAAGGAGAGGCTTGGTTGCGCGGCCACTTGATCACCAGCTCCTGCCTAACTGGGCTACAGAAAATGGCCGTGAAGGCAGAGAAGCGGGCCGCCAAAGGAAGGTACGAAATCAGAGTCCCAAGAAGAATGACCTCAATTAGATTACTTACCTTAACCATGTAAGTCACAGAAACCAGATTTTGACCTTAGGAGACCTGGCCAGAGGCTTGAATTCTAGCCATGTTCAAGCTTCTATTACACAGTGGTGATGGTGTTCGAGTACTGATGGTGTTCCGGGGCCGCCAAACTCACCCTCCATCGTATTTTGTAGGCGCTAGCGGCCCACCAGCGAGTTAGTGGCGTCCAGGTTGAGCTCCGTCAGCTTCCTCAGCCATGGGACTGACTTCCTGGTCGCAACATCACCAAGCTCCGACAACACCTCCCACCGCCCGACACAACATCCCCGCCACAACCATTAGCGCCTAGTCACCAACTTCCTACAAACCAGAACACACCAAAGACCACCCCTGTGATGGACGAGAAACACGCGCCGATGCCGCCGCCGATCCGCCGTGGGCTCAGCCCGCTCAGGCTGGCAATCGCGACGGGCTACCTGGCATTATTCGCCGTCATATACTTTTGCTTCACGCCGCGCACAGCACTTCCTCTGCCCAGCCCTCTGAACCCTGCGCCAGTTGCGGCAGCCCGCGACCTCGTCCCGCTGGAGGCGCACATCATGAGCAAGTGCCCAGACGCAAAGGTCCGCCGCATCCCGCATCCGTCGCTTCGGCCGGAGCTCTGACACTGACGCCCCGCAGGACTGCCTCCGCGACCTGGTGCTGCCGGTGATGCAAAAGGTCCACGACAAGGTCAACTTTACGCTGTCGTTCATCGGAAAGTGCGTTCATCTCGGCCCCCGCTGTCTGACCCCGCTGACCCCCTCCAGGCCGACGGAGCAAGATGATGGAGTGGACTGCAAACACGGGCCAGAGGAGTGTACGTTTCCCCGTCTGTGGGCGCCGACCATGTCTAATATGAGCAGGCCTCGGCAACATCATCGAGCTCTGCGCGCAGCGACTCTACCCCGATCCCAAGACGTTCCTCGGCTTCACCATGTGCCTGACGCGGGATTACAAGCACATCCCGCAGCGCAGCCTGATCGAGGACTGCGCGCTCGAGCACGCCATCGACTTTGACAAGCTCAACGACTGCGCGACCAAGGACGACGGGGCGTTTGGCATCGGCATGCTGCGGGAGAGCGTGCAGCGCACAGCCAAGGTACACCCCCCCAACGGCCTTCATCGATCACCATGATTCTTCTTCTATCTCTATTCTAACTAACCCCCCCAGGCCGGCGTCACAAAAAGCTGCACGGTCCGGCTGAACAACGACATCTACTGCGTGCGCGACAACGGCGAGTGGACCGAGTGCCCGTCGGGGGCCGGGGTCAACGACCTGGTCATTGCGATCCGGAAGCTGTACTCCGCTTAAGCGGCTCAAACACGTCGAGCCACAGATCGCTGGCCTCGCCCAGCATGTAGCATAGCGTAACGGCGTCCATGCCCGCCTCGTCGCCCCCCTCCATCGTCTCGAGCTGCGCCAGGATGCTGTCGAGCCCGACCGCCTTGCCCGTCGCCTGCGTGACGCCCGCCTCGAGCGCCACGTGCACGATGTGGATGTGGAAGTGGTAGTAGGTCGGCTGGTAGTGCACGTACAGCTTGAGCTGGTCCGGCTCGACGGCCGGGTACACTCTGGTCGCGGCATCCACAAACTTGGCCTTCATGTGGCGCAGCCAGGGAATGTGCCGCTTGCGCAGGTCGCGCAGGCTCCAGATGTCGCGCCGCTCGACCAGCCCCAGCAGGTGCAGCGCGTCGAGCGTCCTGCGGTCCCAGTTGAGGTCGGGCAGCAGCAGAAACCCCTCGTCCGGGTCGGCGCCGTACGGCGTCCGGTACAGCACGTCGTCGGCCTCCTTGACGCCCTCGATGATGTTGTAGGCCCAGTTCAGCCGCCCCGCCTCGCGCTGCGCCTGCATGTAGGGCCGCACGTGGTCGCGGTAGATGGAGGGCGTCTCGGTCACGAAGCGGACGCCTTGCTTGCTGTACTTTTTGATGTGCTTTTCCGTGCACGGCCAGATGATGTTGATTTTGAGGTCGGCAAAGCCGTCGTGGTTGCCGCTGTTGGCCATGTACCAGTGGTAGATGTCGTTGGCGCCGAGGTTTTGTATCGTGCGCAGGTTGGCCGGGACGGAGCCGAGGTAGTCGGCCGAAGTGGGGAACGGCGCGCGCTCGAGGATCAGCAGCGCCGGCTGGTTGTCGATGGTGCCGGCGAGGGCGGAGCGGCGGCCGGCTTGATCTGGGGGGGTGTTAGCTAATCGTGTCCATTTCCAAGTGTTAGTTTCTTGATAAATATACCTTGGTTGAGCAGCCGCTCGAATTTGAATTTCGGCACGAGTGCCTCGGCGTTTGCGTTGCCCTCGGCCATGGTGTTTGGTGTTCTATGGTTTGAGGTGAGTGGATGGCGGGCTCGGCGGCGTCTGAGATATGAAAGCTGGAGAGTCGCGATGCTGCCCCGCAGACCCCGCCCTGGCCCCGTCGCGTGTGCCTCCACGGCGCTTGGGCTTGTTGTTGGTCCAGCCCGCCTCCTTCAGCTTCCTCCTGATGGTTGTATGGCTGGCGGAGATGTGGCATTTCTCCACCAAGAACGACTGCATCTCGTTGATATGCAAGTCGGGATTCGTTCGAGGTGTTTTAACAGAGTCTGTGGCCGCCCAAGTATCAGTACCGTGCAAGGTAAATTGGCGCGTCGACGGTGTCAAACCTGGACGGCGAAAGGCGTCAACACAACGGCATTAAAACGCGACTGCGTCTCGGGGAACGGCTCGCCGGATATATCATGCAGCGCCTTCAGCTTTCGACAGTGGCGTACCGAGCATCCAACGGCGCTTGCGATGTCGGATACGGGCTCGCCGGCGTCTAGCATCAGGCGCATGATGACCCTCTGGTCGGCGTTGAGGTACCGGACCATCGCGGAGGCTGTCGGGGTAGAGCAGCGCAAAGAGTAAATAAACACCAGATACACAGCGATGCAGAGATATCGCCAGCTGTCAAAAAGCCTCAGTTGCCTCAGTTTTGCCCGGTTTGGCGCTGTTGTGAGCGGGCTGACGAGAACTACTCAAGGTGCCTACCCAAGGTAGGTAAGCTTTACATTTCGTGCCCGTGCCGAGGCGGTCTTGGCAGACGGCCACAGGGCTGACCTGGCCCAGAGCCTGGCAGGGGTCTCGGTCTCTGGGCATGAAGCTGCCCTGAATGGATATCTGAACATCTCGCTGCCCGCTTCCCAGGATGACTTCGTCTCTGTTTGACCCAGCTTTACTGCACAGACTTTCTCGTTTATCATGATAAAGTACGACCGAGGACACATCTCAAATACATGGGTTTCTCCCCCGTCCACGTTCTAGAGCCTGCCCGAGCGAGGGCAGTTGGGGACACGGCCGTTGCGATGTCCGAGGTCGGGGTAAAGGGTGGTGGATGGAGTGAAGAGGTCAAGGATAGAGGGGAATTGGTTGATCGCTGGGCGTAGAGAGGGTTTGTTTATTCAGGGGAGATGGTCAGAGAATAGGGAGATGCTGGGGTTGTATGTGGAATGTACCCTGGATAGCGAAGGAGGATGTCGACTACCTACTGTAGGTAGTGACCGGTGCGGCTCACCAAGAGGATGCCGAGCCGGGGGAGGTACCCGGGCAGTTCCCCATGTATGTATATACAAGTAGATGGGGGGCGACAAACAAGGAGGAGACAAACTCAATATCCTTCCTTCGACTCCCTTCCGGCCAAGCAGAGGTCGGTAGGTAGGTAGCCGTTGAGCACACGCCACCGACCGTTGACGGCAATCTACATAGTACAAGGCGGTGAGCATCATGATGATAAAGCGTGGTGCAACATCAACCCGTCGCCGTCCGCCCTCCATCCGTTAGCCCGAGGCCGTGACAAAGAAAAGCCCTGCAGTCAGTCAAAGCACTACCCAACCCCTCGGCAGTTACCGCCGGCATCGATGGTCCACCCAGTACGACGGTATACCACGGCATGATATATGTAGCAAGCAAGCTCCATCTCGCATTCAAAGGAACCGCGCGCCCGCGGAAACCGGTCAAGGAGGCCTGCCCAACGTATTCGGCCCGGCTCGGTTCGCTGCCAAACCAGGGCAACCCGCTCGCGGCCGAAAACGGTTGCTCCGCCCGAACCGGGTTCCCTCGGGAGCCGCTTTGCTCGCGTGGCAGCGCATCCACAGCGGACAACGAGGCGGTCCTTGAATGAGCGAGGTTACATTGTCCTGTTCTAGCATGCATGCATGTTGGTTCGGAGGCGTGACCTGGCTGGTGTGGTTGCACAAGGCTCGACAGGGCATGACTGATGAGGGCGGTCAGTACCGCTCTGTCTTGTCTTGTGTTGTGTTGCTCGCTAGAACCTATGGGGGACGATGTAGGGGATGGCTTTGACGTGTCTCGGGCCCTGGCGAGGTCAGTATTTCGGAGTCGAAGTGACTACCACGTCAATCCGGAGGCGTCTCGCTGTATGTTGAATCCAACGACGCCGCAGTATATTATGCTGGATATCCCGTACCATCCATGACGGGGCGATATGTGTCAGATCCGTGTGTGTCCTCCACCCCAGCTTCAAAAACAGGAACCCTCCCTTTTTGGTTTCGATGTCAACATAACGAACCGTGTCAACACCGGCTTTTGCCCAAACCACCGCTTCAATACCGACCAACCAACCATAGTGAATGAGTCCTCCTTAAAAATGTGCCAAAAAGATAGATATTCCCAACCGCTCCTGCCCGCCCGCTTGAAATGGATGTGCTCGCTTGCTTGCTGTGTGAAAACGACAACTCCAATGCCGATAGTCCGGGCCCGCGGGACCTGGTTTGGTCCTGTAACCGAGATGGTATCTCCTTTCCTGATTCGCACCAGCACGGCCCCCCTCGAAAGAAACGCCATCCACGTAAACACAGCAGTGGCCGTCCGTTCGTGCAAGGCAGCACAACCCATCGGATATCACCGCGGCACCCGTATCGCCCGCATACCCGCCAAACTCTCCGGTCCCGTCCCCCGCCCGACCTCACCGCATCATCCTCGTGCTTTTCCACACGAGCTTGGGCAGCTCCTCCTCATTGACATCCTCGACCCCCTCATCCACCTCGAGCGGCCCCGCGGCGGCAGCCAACACCGCAGCCGCACCAGCACCAGCACCAGCACCAGCACCAGCACCAGCACCAGCACCAGCACCAGCACCGGGCTTCGCCCCATCCTTACGCATGCTCTGCGGCCGGTAGCTGCGCCCCCTCATCCCATCGTCCTCGCCCGACTTGAGCAGCGCCTGCGGGTCCTCGCGCGCGACGCGCTCCATCTCCCTGTCGGCGAGCTCCTTGGTCTCGGCCAGGCGGCGCTTGATGTTGGCCACCTCCTCGCCGCAGTCGCCGTCGCGCAGGAACTGGTGCGCCGCGTGCTCGCACATGCTCTGCACGTACTCGAGCCCCCTGTCCAGCTCGTCGTAGACATCGGGCGGCGCGGGCTTGCCGTCGGGGCCGAGGAGGGGTCCGCTCGCGCCCGCTCGGGTGATTCGGGCCCCGCCGGGGCCGCCCGCGCGCGAGTATAGGTTGTTGTTGTTGCGCATTGCGCGGCTGCCCGCGAGCGCGCCGGGGCCCGGGCCCATGCGGCGCGTGCTGACGTAGTGGAGGACGGTTTGTGCTTCTTCTTCTTCGGCTGCTGCTTCGATGGGTTTGGGGGACGGTGTTGGCGCGGCGGCGATGGGGCCGTCACCTGCTGATGGCGTGGATGGCAGGTCGTCCTCGTCGTCGGGCGTCTCGAGCTCGGCCAGGCGCTTGATCTGGGCTACCTTGGCCGCCATCTTGGCCTTGCGCATCATGTTGCGCCCGGCGCTGACAAACTTGACGAGCTCCTCGAAGAACATCTGCACGAAGCTGTCGTAGTAGACGATGATCATGCTGCGGGTGCGGTATTTGGGCGACGCGCCGTCGGCGCTGATGACCGAGTCGGTGCGCTGTCGCTTGCGCAGCGTCGCGCGCGCGCGCGCCTGGCCGGCTGCGCGCATCTGGCTGGCCTGCCGCTGCAGGGCGGACGGCGACTGCGACTCGGACGGACTGGACGGCGCCGGCTGCTCGGTGCTGGCCTTGGCCGCTGCGGCGCCGGCTGCGGCTGCGGCTTCCCGCTCGGCGGCATGGTCGGCATGGTCGGCGTCGGGCTGTGGTACCGGGTCGCAGGGGTGTGCTTCGGGCTCGTCGCGCGGCTTGAGCGACTCGGTCGACCCCTTGTTGCGCACCGACTTTGGGCGGGCGCCGTCGGGCGAGCTCGCCTTGGTCTCGGCCGTCAGCTTGGCCAGCTCGATCTGGCGCTGCTCGATCTGGCCGTTGAGCTCGTCGAGCTTCCGGAGCCAGTCGGGCACGTTGGCGTTGAGGTTCTTGAGGGCCTCCATGGCGAGATCCTCCTCCTCCCCAATGGAAGGGATGCCCCTGTGTGGGTGTGCCGTGTTGGGCAGCGGGTGCGTGCGTCGCTAGGCGGGCACGCACCTAACGCCAGCACGCGGGTCGGCGGGTGTGTGTAGGTGCTCGATGCCCTGGTGTTACGGGCTAGATCAATGCCGCAATGCTGTGCGCGGTCGAGGGACGGTCGTTGCGACGCGTGTGGCGATGCGGTCTTGGGCGTCGATGTCGGGCTTCGGCAAACGCCAAGCGGTGCTAAACTGCCGATCAAGAGCGCGGTGCCGGTTTGACAAGTGAAGCTGGATTCGATGCAGGGTCGGCCGAGAAGCGGAATTCGACGGCCGAATATCTCCGAGCTGCTATGTAGGTTTCTGCGCTCTGTCGATGCGATGGGGACGTGCGACGCAGACGGTGGTGTGAGGTGTCGGAGAGACCGGGAGACTTTCTTTCTCCGGGCTGGCAGATGCTCGACAGGCCCCCAAATTGCTCCCACCCCAGTGATGGTCGCGTGGGATTGGATTGCGGCCCTGAAGATGCTAGCGCCGACTGGCTGAATGAAGCGGGCCCCAGTTGCCGTCTGGTCTGGTTTTCCTTTGCCAGGATGTGCCTGCCGTCTTCGTTTGCCCACAAGAGCAGAACAAAGCAGTGAGCTTAACGTTCAAGTTAGTGGCGCGCAAGAAGCAGCGGGGCTCGTCCAAACAACAAATTCCGGTCAACCACTCAGCCGAGAATCATCGAGTTGTTTCGTGGTCGAGGGAGAGGAGGTCACCTCGCAGGGCGACGCAGGCATCTCCGCATTTTCATACTTGGAACGAAAAGGAAAAAAAGGCCGCTCTCCGCTGGCAATCGGCGGCGTGCGGGCATCACTCTGCGTCCCTGCCGCCCTGCGACTGGCCGTCTGCACCTCTACTGCATGCCGATCACGACAGGACATACATGAGGTACGAAGTACATCCATACCGTGTAGAAACCGGCATTATCAAGAACATTTTGGAGTAAGTGCGGGCCCCTGTCCCGTCCGTCCTGTCCCTCGACTCGTTCGCTCGCATATTGGAGGCTCCCGGTTCGACCGACCCTTTCCTGCTGTTGCCAGTCTGAGTCGGCCATGTTGTGTCTCGCAGCCAGTACATTCACCTGCAGCGTGCCGCCCAGCCCCGAGACGAGGTTCTGGCCCGGACCCCCGATCATTCGCGGGGGTGCCATTGAGCTGTCCGTATTCGTATGCCCTCCCTGGATGCGCAGGGGGATTTTGAGTTTCTCCAGCGAAAACCAACAATGTGTGACGACAGGGGCGGGCCGTCCGAAGGCGGTCTGCACAATCATCAGCAAGGCGGGGGGTGGTCACTCTCTCGGCTGCAGGCCGCAGGGCGGCCGAGGAGGGGGGGTGGTTTGCTGCAGGCGCGGGAACTGGCTTCTCGGTCTGGCGTATCATCCGCCCGCTGTTGGGGGCTGTTTCTGTCTCACAGTGGTTGGTGTCGACTTCAACCCACTGCACATCAACGGACTCGGCCGGCGATAGAGACGACTCGAACATACAAGTAGCTGCTCACCGTGATGACAGCGCCAGAATGCAGAGCGCGTGACATCGGCTTCGGAGGGGAACACCACAGCCGACAGCATGACTGGCCTCGCAGCAACCGTGCGAGTGATCGGAGGCTGTCCAGGCCTGGCTAGTGGTCGTTCCGAGGAGGCTCGGTCCGCGCAGGGCGATGACACGATGATCCGGATCTCCGCGCGGCGTGGCGTGGCGGCGCGGTAGGGGTATGTATGAATACATACATAGGTACCTTGCCCGTTGTCTCTGCTCGCCCTGCGATCGTCCGCAACGTCCGGCACGCATAAACGCCGTGTAACTGTAACGGGGGTCCAGATTTCCCTTCGAGCTGCTCTGCGTTTATTTGACAGGATACGATGGAGCGCCATCGCTTGTGCGCAGCGTCGTTTTGCAATAATTGTTGACGGGGCGGCCGTTGGCAGAACTCTGCATGACTGCCCCCTGCACAACAGAAGTCGAGACCGAGCAAAGCCG
Organism: Parachaetomium inaequale; assembly: GCA_033296685.1. NCBI lineage: Eukaryota > Fungi > Ascomycota > Sordariomycetes > Sordariales > Chaetomiaceae > Parachaetomium > Parachaetomium inaequale. The sequence goes on along the minus strand of MU854370.1, from coordinate 20,603 downwards.
CGTTAGCCAGGTCGGACCACAAGAGAGCTTACGCATGCGAGGTTGCAGGCACCTTCTTGAACCTGTCGGCAGTGGCTGTCGAAGAGACTCAAAACGCCGCCTTGAAACACTTGCTCCGGCTCCGTCCGCCGCTATCATCCACGGCTAAGTGCCCGAGCAACCGAAGACTCCCCTGAAAGCGGGAGTCACATCGTCATGTCAAACTACCCCCTGGTTGGGGGTGGTGGACTCTCATATCGGCACCGAAGCCCTCACAACACGTGCAGTTCCGGCGGCTAAGGAATTCTCCTACGGTTGAAGAGTGTGGTTACGCTCGGCCAAGGCCGTCACAATCCCACACACCCTCTCCAGACGTTGCCGGATGAGTTGGAGAAACAGCCAAGCCTGCCGTTCTTGGCCGCGAAATCTTCGAGATGAACCGCCGTTGTCTTTCTCTCAAGGGAGATCCCTGTAGACGAATAAACACCCAACAGAGGCTCTCTCAACGGTCCGTCCGCTTTTAGCCCGACCGCCGCCAGGTTTTGCCCGGCGTTGCAACGGCCGATTCAAACGCCCAAGATCACAGACGCTGAAAACAACCTCGCAATTCCTCCTCGAACCATGCGGCCATTGGTGGTCATCATGTCCTCGGCCCAACCATGTTAGGATTTGCCCGATCCGGCAACCGGCGCGCGCGGGATGTGGGATGGATGTTGCAATGTGCAGCAGCAAAAAGGGCTGCGGTTGGAGCTTGGAAGAAAGCAACGCTGCCCGCTTCGCCAATCTCCATCTCATCTCCATCCGCAGCGTGACGGCGGAAGGGTGATGAAACTACTCGTAATGAAGGGGACAGTCGCACTCCGCAGCAGCAGCAGCAGCAAGCAGCAGCAGCTTTGTGAAACATGGACCGCCCGCCAGGACAAATTTAGCAGGCCCGAAGCCACCCCGGACTTCATCCATAGTGGGAATCTGCATCGCGAGCCGGCAATCGTCGATATTCATCTTCATCAATCAAGATTGCCGCAGCCTGCCGCCGCCTGCTGCGGTATCCATCCATCCATCCAACGAGACCATGTCCCCTGAACAGCAGAAGTCGGTCCGTCTGACAAAGCGGTAGATCTCCACGAGGAAGAGGAGATAGATCACCAGCTTGGCATGCGAGTCCTCTTGTTGACGCCCAACAGTCAGTCAGTTGGCGAGCGAGAAGCAAGATTTGACGAACAGAGAGACAATCATACGGGGGGCCATCGTTCCCTATCGAAACGCTGCCCTCCTCCTCCTTGTCCCGGCTGCCTCGGTCAGATGCTCACCACCGCATATGGCCCGTGCCCATGGCCTGCTGTGCTGTGCTCCGTCGGTCGTCGGTCAGCCAAAATCCCGCTCACAGCCCTCTCTCTCAAACGCGGCACAGCAATTGCGTCCTTTTTTTTCCCCTCTCGGCGCTTGCGGGGACATCGGGGGACGGGAGGTCTGGGATTGCCCGGTCTCGAACAATTCTGTTGGTTCTTCTTCACTGCAAACCCGGAGTGATGAACCACGTGGGAAGGGAACGGGGTGGGGGGGTTGAACCGAAGGATACCCCCCCACCCGCACATTGTGTGGCATTTGTGCGACCTCGATCCCATATTAATCGGCGACCTTGCCCAACGTTGGACGCCGGGCCGGCTCGTGGGGCGTGGAGCTTGCTGCCGTCGGCCTACAGGGTAACCCGCGCAATACGACGCACGTCATGTGCCCCCTTCTCGTGGCAGCTTTGTCAAGGATGAATAAGAAGGGAATGGTTGCGTTGGTAGGAAGGCAAGTAAGTAAGAGAGAAGAAGAAAATTGAAAAAAAAAAGTATTCCTAACCATCCGCAACGAGCGTATTCGCAGCGCCGACTGACGAGCAGACTGACATGAACGAACGCCTGTTCGACGGCCAGCGACGGGCCTCGTCCTGTCCAAGAGAAGGAAGGGCAAAGAAACACACCAACTAGAGAAAGTTCTCTGCATCGGCTTCTGCAAGTGATTCGAAACGGCTAGCCCGGCCCTTGGCGCAGCGCCGCGGCGCAGGGATCGCAATCCGGGTGGACGCCTCGTCTCCACGACATCCGGCGCTTGACAGGGCTGCCATGTGTCCCCCCTCATCGACGTGTCCTTTTCACCCCATCCACTTTTCATCAACAAGTTGGAGGAATCACAACCAAGCGGTTTCATCAAGCGGCGGCACGGCCGGCTACAAAACCGGCTAGCGGCAGGTTCTCAATCTCGATGGCTGCCCACAATCCCCTTCCCGATTGGCCCGGACGTGCGTCCGCCGCAAAAGGCGGTCAGGCTACGCCAGCCAGCCCCAGCCCGCCCACCACCGTCTTGATCTTCGCCTTCTCCGCCCTCCCCCAGTCGACGCTCTTGAGCGCCTGGGCAGCGGGATCGTCGTGGAGAAGGCCCCAGAGCTCGTCGACGACCGTGCTCTTGACGCGCGGCCAGGGGTGGAACATCAGGGCGCCGAGCCGGGTGCGCGCCTCGCGGATGCCGTCCTGCTTCTTCTTCAGCAGGTCATCGCTACCGCTACCGCTGCCGCTCCTGGCGGCGGATGGCGCTGGCGCGGAGCTAGAAGCATCCCGGCCGAGCTCCGCGATGGCCCCGTACACCCTGATACACGCCTCAATCTTGCGGACGTTGCCCGTCTTGTAGCACGCCTTTTGCACCTGCAGACACAGGGTCTTGTAGTTGACCCCCCCGCCGCACGCGGCAAAGACGCCGACGTGGAACAAAAAGGCCACCACTTCCAGCGTCGGGACGAGTACCCGGTCCGTCCCCTGCCACGTCTTGAGGTTGCGGGCGAGGGCGGTGCACACGGCATCTCTGCTGGCGGCTGAGCGCTCGCAAAACTCGCACAGCGCCGCCCGGGTCGCAATGACCAGTTCTTCGTTGCCTGTGTCGGCAGACGACACGATGCCGGCCATGAGGGCATCCATCCAGCCTTCTGCGTCGCTCTTGACCGCGGACACGGCAGGGTGCAGCCAGTCCTGGTCGAGCAGGTCGAGTAGGAAGATGAAGTATGATTTGGACGAGAATGTTGACCTGCGGAGTATGGCGGCTTGGCTGGGGATAGTCAGCAGCTATTCAACAACACAGTCAAGACACTTACGTTGGTTTCAAGACCACAGCAAGCGCTGCCTGCGCCTCAGCCCTGACCCTGTCGAGCTTCTCCGCCGCCAACCGCAGTACGCGCAAGAACAGCGCCGACACTAGCGGCATCTTCGTCTCGGAGCCCTCATCCACCCTCTCCCACAGCGACTTGGTCGCCCTGATGGCCTCAAACCGGACGTGCGATCCAACATCACCCCGAGCCGTCGTCGTGTAGTCATCCAGGCCCTCCGCCACAAGCCCCAGAAACATGCCCGTGTTCTGCCAGAGAAGGTCGCTGCCCGTCAGGCTCTGGAGGATGCACGCGCGGGTGTCGGTCCAGACGTCGTTCCGCCAGCGCTCCGTGACGGCGTCGCAGATGAGCGTCTTGTCCTGCTCCAGGGCCAGCGTCGACGCCAGCGGGTACACGGCGGCCAGCGCCGAGAAGTGGCCGCTCGTCGTGCGCGTCTTGGACGACTGGCGCTCGCGGGCGGCGTCGGCCCATCCCCGGATGGCCTCGTCGCGCTCCGCGTTGGTGCAGAAGATCATGAGGACCACTGCCGCCTCGGACGCGGCGGCGGTGATGTCGAGGTCTGGCCAGACGAGCCATTTTCGGAGGTTGGCCCGGACGAGGGCGACGAAGGTGCTCAGGTTTTCGGTCCTGGTGCCCACCGAGTCCACCAGCTTGGCTAGCTCGGCGCCGCTTTTGGAACCCAGCGAGTGTCCAGGCAGCAGAATCGTACTGGCGGACGTAGCTGCCTGGAGGATAGGGAAAGACGAGATGATTAATCGGCTCGCGGCCTCGGCGATGAGCTCCGGCTTGCGGTAGGTTTTTGCGTCGCAGTCTTTAAGGATCTCCAGCAGTGCATCCAGTGAGAGCTGAACAAGCTCGTCGAGCATAGCGGTTCTCTGCGTGCCAGCAGCAGCAGGCAGAGCATCAAGCACAGCCGCAAAGCTGAAAAAGAGCCCGTGTCGTTCCTCGACCTGGCGGGCTTCGAGTGACTTGATGCGGCCAAGAACCAGGGACACAGATTGTGCCAACCGCTGGACAGGGTCAGAGGATGTCAAGGCTAACCCTGCGGTGATCATCCCGTATGAGACGCCCGCGGCCCGCCGCGAAGCTGTATCGGCATCACCGACCCCCCTCCAGCCGAGCAAGCCATCCAGGATAGCCTCTCCGTACTGGCCCGAGAGTTTGGTAACACCCAGTGCAACGTCCTGCAACGCCCTAGACCTCAAGGCCACGGCGTGGTAGTCCACCGTCTGGACAACCCAGATGCCCTTTTCGACCGTGTCCGGGTGGCGGCCGATCAACTCTTGCAAGGCAGCCGATGACCCTCGCCTGATATTTCCAGACGGATCCAGGCACGCAGCGGTGACAAGGCCAGTAGCAATGATTTGTAGAATGGATCCCCCCGAACGGGCGTCTGAAGTCAAAGACGTAGTCGGCACCGCCAGCAGCTCCGGCGTGGTATACCGCCGGGCAAGGGCCCAAATGCCAAAACATGCCGCATCCCTGACATTTGCCCCCGTAGAGCTTCCAGATATGCTCCGCCTCTCAAACGACAAGCCCATAAGCAGCGCCTGTACAATGTCGGCAAGGTTCTCGGCGGGCGGAGACCGCCGATAGAGCAGGTGAGACAGCGTAAGCATCAGGCCGTGCCACTCCAGGGGGTCGACCATGCTCAGGTCTTTCTTGGGCGCAGCCGCGGCGTCACCGCGGTTCTTGACACGCAGGACGTTCTTGTTCAAGGACTCGAGGACGGCCTCGACCACCTGGGACGCCATGTCCTCGTCCAGCTTGAGCGTGATGATGCTGAGTGCCTTGCTGGCTGCGAACCGGACCGGCGTGTCGTTGTCCGCCAGGCTCTCCAGCAGGAAGCCGATGGTCGTCTCGACGATCTCCATGCCCTCCATGTCCTGCGGGTTTCGGAGGATCAAAACGGCCACCGCCCGGATGACCTTGATCATAGTCTTGCGCGCGAGCGCAGATGCCATCATGGACCCCGTCTTATCCCCCTCGGCCGCGATGCCGTGCACACTGTGGAATATGGTCATCAGATACCGATCCATATCCGACGTGTCCGCCGACGAAGCCAGGATCCCCGCCAAAAACGACAGCACCCCAATATAATGATACGGCGTCCGCTCCGCCACCTCCCCAGCGGGTGGCCTCAGCGCCGCCAGCGCCCAATGCACCAGCGCATCCAGCACCCCGAGCTGCTGCATATCCCTGCGCATCGAGACGCGCACCAGCAGCACCCGGGACGCGTCCCGCTCCTTGCCCGGCGCCGCTAGGTACCTGATCGCGAGCGGCAGGATCCTGGTGGTGATACTCGGCAAGCCTGCAGGCCACGCCAGCCCCTCCACGGGGACCAGCGCGTCCTCGTCCTCCATCTCGTGCGACGACATGCTCGCCAGGTCGAACGGCGCCAGCATCAGGTGCGACAGCCACAGCAGCGCCACGTAGCGCTCCTCCCATGTCCACTGCGTAGCGGTAGTAGCACCACCACTACCACCATCGCCGGCAACACCGCCATCAGCACTACTACCAGTAGCAGTAGCAGTGGTAGTAATAACAGCCCCCCTCTCCGCTCCCTCCAGCACGCCTAGCACCACCTCCAAGTAGCGCGCCTCGTTGCTCAGGAAGCGCACGACGACCTTCTCGCCGCGGATCTTGCAGAAAGTGTAGAGCAGCTTGCTGATGGCGCGCGGCAGGGGCATCAGCAGGTCGGAGCGAGAGTTGTTGTCGGAGAAAGCCCCCGCGGCGGCGGGGCGGTGGTGGTTGTGGCGGGCGCGGCTAGTGAGGTGGTACTCGAGGTAGGCGTCGCCGAGGGCGGGGAGCCATCTGGGCAGGTGCGGGTCGAGGAGCTGGGGGAGTTCTTGGAAGGGGTCGAGGAGCTGGAGGGCGTGTTAATTTCTTTTTAGAAGAGAAGGGGGGTGGGTGTGAGACTGACTGAGGAGATGAGGCGCTCTGTTTCGCGGGTGCGCACGCGCGACCGGACTGGGCCGGGTCCGGCTGCGCCATCTTGCTTGCGGAGGAATGGGAGGAGGGACTTGTCGAAATCGGCGATGAGATCGCCGGATATCTTTTGAAGCTTGATGTCGAGGTCGTCTTCGGGGGCGTCCATGGTGAGTGTTGAGAAGTGAAGTTGAAGTTGAAGAGTTGAAGTTTCACGGTGGGGCCGTTCAGTGAAGTGAGGCTTGATTGGGAAGGCATGATGTCGCCGGCATCAGGCACCAGCGCAGAACATTCCAATCAGGACAGGTTCTGAGATGCACTCACAAATACCAAGGATGCCAGTGAAAATATACGATCATAAGCAGCGTTTCTTCATTATCATTCCGGGCATCTATAGATATACCTCCGCTCCACATCTATTACAGCTCTTGCAAGTTGCAACTGAAATCTACAAGCCCACCGCCAACGCCGCCACGATCACGTCCATGGACGAGCTGTGCGTCGACGCCGTCGGCCCGTCGCCCAGATCCGGCGGCCCCGTCCACTTGATGCCCAGCTGGTTCTTGTCGTTGCGGTCCCTCGCCCAGATCGAGTCGGCATTCTTCTGGATCGCCGTGCGGAACGCCTCCTGCGGCGCCGCTTGCTGCAGGTAGTGCAGGTTGCGCACAAAGATGCCCTTGAACTGGCTGCCGTCGGCGCCGCAGTTGGGCTCGCACTTGTCCACCTCGCCAATGATGCCGTCGCCGTCGCTGAGGAGCGCGATGGCCGCCTTGGCGATGGCCATGGCCTGCTGCAGATACGACGCGTCGCCCGTCGCCTTGGCCAGCTCGGCGAGCCCGCCCAGCACGACGCCCTGGTTGTACGACCACGTGTTCATGCCGTTGTTGACGCAGCTGCCGTCGGCGTTGATCTTGAGGCCGTCATTGATGAGGTTGTCCTTGTTGAGCATGCCGCTGTTCTTGAACCACGCCCACTCGTCTTTCGCGATCTGCCTGTACTGCTGCTTCTTCCCCGGGATGCGGTTAGCCAGGCTGGCCGCCACGCTGAGGTACAGCTCGTTGGCGATGGCGTTCTTGTACGCCTTCTCCTTGCTCCACCAGATGCCGCCGCCGCACGTGCCGTCGGTGCCGGCCTGCATGTCCCGGAAGATGCGCTCGGCCATGTCGAGGTAGGCCTGCTCGTGCGTCACATCCCACGACCGGATCAGCGCGAGCGCCCACCAGCCCTCGTCGTCGTAGTAGTCGTTGATGAACTCGGAGAAGCCCCGCTTGCCTGCGGGTTGGAGCTGGTAGGACGACGTGATCAACCCGGTTGCCGAGACCGTCTTCTGCGCCGTGATCAACACCCGCTGCGCATTGCTGAACGTGTTGGATATGATGCCGGGAACGTTTACGCTTTGGCCGGTCGCTCCGGCATGCAACGCCCAGTCCGTGAGGACGGTGAGGCAGTTTGCGCTGTTCCACCAGCCCGTCGTGCCCCAGAGCCCGGAGGGCGCATCGTACCAGCCTTGGAGTGCCTTGGCGGCTTCCAGGGAGTTCTCGGCGGACGAAGCCCTCGCAGCGTGCTGGCTTTGTAGTGTGGATATCAGGTGGACGGCGCGAGCGGCCAGACCGCCCCATCGTAAGGATACCATTTTGAAGTTGTTGTTAGGTTTCGGAGTGAAAACGGACAGTCGGGGGTTGACAGTCTGGGGAGTGGTATAAATACGTGCTGGCAGGAACCTGGCAGCGGTGTAGGGCGGCTGTGAGAAGAGACGGATGACTCCTTGAAGGCGCCGTGTTCATGACCGCATAGCCATGTTGTTCAACGCCATTTTGGGGTCCGAATGTTGCCTCTCGTCCCAAAAAAGGAAGCTCCATCACAGCTATAGAGTCCTCTGATATGCCGTCAAGTAAGGCTATCCCTGCCGTTAGCAGCGACAGCCCTATCAGAAGGTTAGAGGAAGGCCGCCCCCTTAGCCCGCCAAATTGCCGCCTGAACAGCACCGCTTGAGGTAAGAACGGATGGCAAAGGCGCTTCCCGCGGTACGGCCACCGAACGGCCGCGGCTGTGCTCGGGGTGGCCCGGAGACGGGCCATGGGAATAAACACCGATCCGAGCTGGCGAATAACGGGCCGCCGAGTGCAATATCGAAATCCCAGCAGCGGTCAGTACAACGGAGGACGCATGATTGCCATGGGCAAACACCGTCATGTGGTTTGCCCACATTCGGTGGCAATGATGTAGGTCTTGGGCCTGTGTCGCCAAGACAGCCAACATCAAGTGCCCCGGGCAGCGCGTGATGGAAGGATGATCGATGACGGCCGAACCTGGTGTTGAACCATTCGCTGGAGAGGGCGGGGTCCGGAACACACCTGAACAGGTGTGTGTGCACGTCATGGTCGTTGCAATAAGCAGTTCCGTCCGGAACTGGCAGTCATTTTGTCTATCCAATGAACTGTTTCGCTGCTACTGGTAGGTTCAATTCTGCCGAAGGCCCCAACACGCGAAATCCGTGCAGTTGGGGTTGAACCTTGGGAGTAGTTTGGAAGGCGTGCACATACGGAAGAACGTGCCGAGGGTGGACTTTCAAGTCTGAGAACTTCTCGACTTGTCAGTCACTATCTTACGTGTTAAATCTCGTTAGGACAGCAGCAAACTACAGGAACACGTACATTCTGCCGACGTTGCCCACCCCCAATCGGGCTGCTGGGCGATTGATATCTCCTTCTTTCTTCCCCCCCCCCCCAGACCACAGACATACCGCTCCCGTTCAACCTCGGCCCCGTTCAGCGGGTAGGTCCCGAGGTGCGAGCGAGGATCGAGGTCTCTACCTCACTTGACCTGCTTCCTCTTGACTTATCCCACCAGCCTTGTTCTGCCCAGGCACCGTGGGGGGCACCATGCCGCTTGGGGTCCTCTCGAGGCCAGCTGCCGCCGTTATAGACGGGCAGTTGCCCAACAACAAGATTTTCGGCTCAACTGAGCACACTTCTCAAGTTTTCCGGACCCGTGGTCGCTGCGGAAAGGACAGGACTCTGGAAAGTTTTTGGGTTCTTTCTCAACCACCAACCAAACATCGAGAACACCAACATCAACCCGGAGTCTCCGGGTGGTCAGCAAGGACGCTGGCGGGAAAATTGTGCTCAGGACTTGGTGCTTGAAGGGGAACGCCGGAGACACAACCGGGATATGCGAAGGAACAAGGTGCTGCCAGCATCTCTTTGGATAAGTCTGGGTACGCTGGTCCCGCCATTCCGTGAGTCGGCCGCACCATCATGGCGGCAACAGGAAATGTGATATCACCTCCATTTCCACTGTTCGCCGCATGGAGTGCAGCAGTCTGTCCCCTGCACGACACAGCCGCCACGTGGGCTTCGCCCGCTATCCGTGCCGCAGACTCGTGTTAACATGCACGTGCCGGGCAACTACCCGGAGCCACTGGCAGTGTCTGAGACTTCTCAGAGACATGAATGAATGGCTGTCAGCATCGGGCGCCTGGTTCTCGTCGTCATCGGTGCGACAGAAGGATCGTGTAGAACAGCCAACGTGGCAGGGCGGACACAGTCCAGCGCTCGCACGTCGCACTGCCGGAGAGGGTCCCATACTCGTGTGCGTGAGCAGGCCATGGAGAAACTGGCCATGGCAAACGTGAGCGGGCTGTGGGGACTTGATCGACGGTCGCATCTCACAAGCAGCTGCAGTATTGATGCTCGAGTCGACGTGGCAAACGAATCCTTTGGGACGCAATTCGTGGCAGTAATGCGCCGTCCGATTCTGGCTGATTGATTGATTGTTGGAGTGGTCACGGTTGATGAACTTGACAGAGAGACGGGAGAGGTGTGGAGCCTGCAGAAGAGCTGCCCGATTCAGCACGATCCCTGTGGGGTTGCCGAGAGATTTGACGGCAGGGCGTGTGGGTCTGGGTAAGGGTTACTGAGCGCGACTTGAACCCACAGAGCTTCTTTCAGCGAGGAGTGATGCGCTGCAATTATTCAAAACTGAACAATACTATCTGTAATTCTCTCAACCGGGAGGCACAAACACTTGCTCCATTCTTCGAGCTCTCGAATCTCACACCTCGGGAGCTCTTTGCCCGGAACGCCCTAAATTTAGGGTCGAAGCTACCCCGCAACCTTGGAACTGCCCCGCAACGAGCTCCAAATCACCAAAGCTGCCACCTCCCTTGCAATTTCCGACATCCGCCCAAACTTCGTCTCTTTCAATCTTCAACCGCCGCGCTCAACTCGACGACTGACGATTCAACCCACGCCCGACAACACGGGCCGCTTTCCGGTGTGATGAGGTGTGATGGCAGGCCGCCTCCCGTTTTAGTTTAGTGGGTGGAAGGATTTGACACCTCGACTCGCCCACCTCTCCTCTCCTGGATGTCGCCGCCGACGGAGCTCCGTCTCTTTCACCCTCGTACTGATTTGATTACCTGCAGATTTTTCAGAGCACCTCGTCACAAACTCTCCGACATCTTGCTGGCTGGGCGAGTGGGAGGGTTGAGTCGGCCCTGCTCAACAACTGCGCCGCAGTTATCCCGGGCCATCTCTCTGTCGGTCCGACTCAGTCACAGTCCCAGCGTGGGCGATACTAGGATCCCAAAGGCAATACGGCCCCCTCTTGGTGGACACCGGGGGACAACAAAACCGCATTAGCCGAATCTTTGCCGGATGTTGGCGAGTCCCTTGAAAAAGGCCCGGCTGGTCGGAAAACATCGCCCCCCACCACGCCGAGCAACGATAGCACGCGAGCAGCGTGTGATGAGGCCAGGCCATCATGCATGACTTTGGTATTCCGACTTGGGAAGGCGCCCGAGGTCTGACTCGGCCACCGCCGCGCGCTTTGGACACGGACTGGCCGAGGATATTTTGAACCCCGGTCCAACTTTCTCCCCTGTCGTTGGAGACCACATGCCCTCGGCCCACGCCATCACCTTATTCGATTACATGATATCGCGATGGCGTTCAGCGGGCCAGCTGCGAGCATCCCTGTGAGCCGTGGCCCAGGCAGGACGCGAGGTCCAGGACTACCCGACACGGAGAGCCCGGCATGGTTGTTGGGGGCGGTTGAATTACCCACGATCCGCGGGACCTGAGTCGGTTCAAATCCTCGCCACTTGAGCTCGAGACGACGGGGAACCAACCTCATGTGGGGGTGAGTCCGCCAAGCGTGCCGTTGCGGCCTGGTGCAAGGCAGAGTGTTCCTGGCGGGCAGCGACTCTGTGAGTCACACAGTGGCCGCTTCCAGCCCGCTCGTCGACCGTCATCATGCAATCGTTTCCCTCCTGACGCGGAACATGCCGCGCGATGGGCCGATATCCCGGCGATCCAACTTGACAGAGCTGCTCACGTTCAGCCTGATGTCACGGCGGCCCGCTGCAATAACTTTAGCTGACATCACAGAGCTCGCCGTCCCCTCCCACGCGGGTTCGACCCACGGAGGAACGCGTCTCATGCATCCCGCGATCCCTAATCTCTTTGGCAGCTCGGCGTTGCCCTGCCAGGACCGGCGCGGAGGGCAGTCCGGCTTGGCGCGCCCGAGTAGCCGGCAGTGGCGCCGTGTCAGATAAACCACGACAGAATTTGCGTCAATTGTTGACATCGACTTGGGTTCTAGCGTCGTTGTTACTTGCGACAGCACCGAAATTTGAGACCCGCACCGGGCAACGTCAACACCACAGAAACACGTGTCTCCTTTGCGGCAGGGCCATACACAGTATGCCTTCATTTACAAATGGCCGTGCACTCCCGGGTCTCTCCGACCCCGTCAGGCAACGTCAGCTCCTCCGGGGTCTGCCGCGCCAAACCCTCGGTAAACCCGGAGGGCCGCGGCGCCGTGGGGCTCGACCCGCCAAGCTGCAAGTCGGGGCAGATCGGGGCTAGTGCATGCATCTGATCGGAACGGGCTGCCCATCTGGAGGGTGGGACGCGGCGCCACAGACGTGCGCCGTGACAGGAGACTCTGCTCGCATGCCTGTTTCAGATACAGTCGGCACTAGCAATGCCAGGGACTAGCGTGGCGGGAGATCGATCATGGCAGCGGCGCAGCAGATTCGAGAAGGGTGTGCCGAAGCATAAGGCCGTAATCCGAGGTCACCCATTGTCCAGTTTGCCTGGTACCAACCAGACTGGCCCTCGCCGCCGAAAGCTCGAGATATCACGAGCGCGCCGCAAACAAGCCCCTCTGAAACATGAGGCTGAACGGCGCCAACAGAAGCGATACGTCGCACGCCAACGGCCACGGTAAGTACGGCCGTACTGTACAACAAGTACCCTACTGCCTGGGTCGCGCAGACCAACCGGGCTGATGACGCTGGCTTGGCCGGCAATCACTAGCGGTGACCAGCAAGATCCAGATTGGCCGTGCCCTGGGACGGCAGCATTCCCCATCCGCCGTCGGATCTCACCCGCTCAATCTCTTTTTGCAAAACCGATGTGTACTCTTTTTCTGGCGCAAACAGCGAGAGCCAACACGCCCCCAAAACCAGAGACATCAAACCACGCTTACAACCCCACCAATCACCGCCCCGCGGCTTCGTGCATGCGTCTGAATCGGGCAGTCCAGCCCACCCGGCAGACAGCCCGCAGACCAGCCTGCAGTATGCCAGTGACCCTGGACCCCAACGGAGCCCATCCCGCCCGAATCGGATCGTGTTTGTGCGACGGCACACAAAGCACGCGCAAAAAGCCTTGCTTGCGTCGGGCAGGCAGGGCAGGCCAAGCAAGGGTTCGGCTCGAGGACTGTGTGACGGCGAGAAAGAAACACCAACTTAACCTAACCCACAGCCGAGTCTCGAGGAAGTCAACTTGTAGCCATATCTCAGTGGCACCGGCCCGTCTCAGGTTTACAGGTCTTAGATTAACAACACGAGCATTTTTTTCTCGCCTCGTCGGGGCGAGAACGCCGGCTGAACACAACACAGCACACACACGACGACACACACACACACACACGTATGGATGGAAGAAACCGTTGATGACGATGCCTTATCACAACACCCCTCCTGCCGCACTGTCTACCTACCTAATGCGGACCTTCTTGACATTTGCAGTGACGTACATAACTGTACTTGTGTGCATGATATGTTCCTCCTGGCTATTGCTGCTTTTTGGCGGGGTACCGGACTGCACTTGTCTCAAACAAGTAATCGAGATCTTCTGGCTGCGACCATCCGAGTGTTGGGTTGGGTATTGTGTGTGTTGGGGGGTCTGTCCGCTGGCAATTATGCCGGTGCCGGGCAAGGCAGGCAGGCAGGCAGGCAGGTTGATCGAGTGAATTGGGCACGGAACCGGGGTATGCACTGTGTCATGTTGGCGTTGGGAGTTTTCTCTCTCTCTCTCTCTCTCTCTCGCAGTGTTGGTTATTGGAGATTGTCAAGTCGATATGTACACACTAAACGGATCGTGAGAAAAAAGCAACAACCCCAACCTCCCCCGGAAGCAAACACAGCTGAAAAGTGAACCAGCACAAAACAGGTTTCCCAACTCTGCCTTCTTCCTCCTCTTGTGTTGTTGACACCATTTTGTTTCTTCTTCTACTTCTTCTTCATGACAGAGGCCTGTAGTGTTCGTAACCAACCTCCTTTTTTCCCTCATTGCCATTGCCCCCAGATTGATCCCCCTTCCCAATTTTCCAGTTTTCCTTGTCCCCTGTAAAGTACCCTTCCGAGTCCGTACCATCCGGTGGTCACCCACGGGCAATGAAACCCTTTCCAGTCTAGTAATCCCAGCCGAGGTACGCCCAACCGAAACCAAATCAAAAACAGAAAAAGGTGTATCTTGGAGAAGTGAAAGAAAATGGAAAAACACCGTGACCCGATCCGATCCATCTATCAGAAAACGCCTCATCCGTGACAAAGCCAGAAAAAAAAAAGAAAAAAGGGAAAAAAAAAAACTACAAAACAAAGGGAGAAAATACGTTCAGTGCAGTGTCAGCGAGCGTGGTCCTGCCGTCGCAATCCAATTCCAATCCAGGGTCGGTCCATCGTAGCGTAACGTTCACGAAATTTCGGGGCAGGGATGGAGAGGGAAAAATGGATTAAAAAGAAGGGAAAAAAAGTACCGAGCATCTGGGCGAATGCTGTGCAGGGCCTCTGCTGTGCCAGGCCGGGGGCCGCAGGATCGGTTTGACAGCGGGTATCGAAGCGAAATTTGGCGAGCCCGTCGGAGCGGGCACAGAGAACGGGTCCTTCTGCTGCTGTAACACCACGGCGCGGTGATGCAGGGCGCCGCCGTTGGGTGTTTTTTTTGGGGGGGGCGACGAACGAACGATGGTGGTAGGTAGCGTTGGATCGAAGAATTTCTGAGACGGTCCGCAGGTTCTAGAAACCGGATTTCGAGGTTGCAATTCTTCTTCCCATGTTGTAGTTGGTGGTCGCGCCGCCCGAAAAAAAAAGACATGCAGAGGCATGCCATGCCGTATTGACGGTCCCGACCGTTTGGTCAAGCCGTTGTCGCCTGCGGGTCTCTGTTGCTTGTCAGCACCCAAACGCACCACCAGGCTTTTTGTTGGACATGCAAGCGATTGGGGAGGTTGGGCATTGCGCAGCTTTTGCTTGCCGCCGTTTCGTGGCTTGGCTCACATGAGCTCTTGAGGACGCGAGCATGGCAAGGTACTGGACGGCCGCGATGCTGGGGGTTCGGGGGCAAGGGGACCGCACTGTATGCGACTCACCTGCGCTCTGACAGTCTGACGACAGCCAGGCCAACCAACCACAGCGCCCGGAGAAAGCACCCTAATCTCCTTCTGTTGCCTCGATCCAGCCTAGATCTGGCGTTCCCGTCCAGGCACGGCATAGGAGGCGTTTTAGGCGCTGTCCATGCAACTCCGACACGTGTGGAGCCGGCAGTACCGGCACTCCCAGATGAACCAGAAAGGACCGCTGTGGCAGACGTGGCACGTCCACTCAATCAGGGTGTTGTCCGACTTGATCATGACAAACGAGTGCGCGCAGTGGCTGTGGCTGGCGAGCGCCATCTTTGCTTGTCGTCTCGCTGTCGTCGTGTCGAGTACACAGTAGTAGTAATACCTGGGGACCGCCGGAGGGTGGGCCGAGCCAAGGCCGGGCTAGCTGATATTGTGTGCTGCGGGCGCACCTCAAAAAGGAAAAAGCCCCTAGCCTCTGGCGTGTTAGTGCTGAGAAAAGGGCGGGAGAATGATGGCACACTCACGACCAGATGACGGAGAGCTACACAGCTAAGGTTTCGGCTAGACGTCGAAATGCCAAGCTGGGACCCCGAGAGGTGTCGTGTGCGATGGCTGCGGTTCCGCGTAGGTTGTCGAAAGGCCGTGGCGAGGTCGTCGTGGAAGGCGTGTGTGTGCGGTCGCTGCCAGAGCCAAACCACGAGGAGGGCGAGCCAGGGGTACTTAAGGAGGGCCGAGGTAGAGGTAGGAAGATGCCGGAAGGAGACGGTGGTGGGTGACAGCCGGACAGATTGGGTGTTCGCTGTGAGCGTCGTTTGTCTAACGTGGGTCTGCTGCGGTCTGATTGTAGGTGAGTTGCAGACGTAAACGGGAGGGACCAGGCGCCTTTTGAGTTGCCGTAGCGCAGAGCCAAGTGGAGGCTCCTGGGCACGGGTAACGGGTCGACGGGTTGTGGATGGACCGGCTAGAAGTTGGACAGCCTTTGATGGCCTGGTCGTCTCCCAGAAACGAGCTGGAAGCGGGCCAGAGATGCGTCACAGGCACTTCCGGTTCCCGACAAGGAGGATCCGGAATCGGCATGGGTCGAGGAGGGCCGGTGAGCGCTGGGATCCGCCTGCTTGTTGTCGGCTTCTTCCTTGAGACTTACACCCCTCCCCTGGTGGCTCAGGCGTTGTTTTGGGTCGAGCGTTCGAGTGTAAGTGGACCGGGTCGGTCCGAGGAAAGTTGCAAGAAGGACTGGCCGGGGGGTAGGGAACGAGGCCACGACGAGGCAAGACCCATCTACTGTCAAGCGCAGGTCGAATAAAGCAGTGTACAGTACCCAGACAGTCCGGTACTGTTTGGCTGCAAAGGCGCAAAAAAACGACACTGCGCGGTTTGTATCCATTCCCAACTTCCCAAGGCCAACGCTCCGGGACGGGGACCCTGTCATAATAGACAGCGCCCACAGTGGAGCAGGCGACTCCAAACAGCCCGCAGCCTTGGACTGTCCCACGAACGCAGCACCAGAGGCCGGAAAAGATGGGACGACACACTGCTGGCCGGGATTGCCCTGTAACTGAGCCGTCCGACGTTTCCTGATACGGCTCCCTTGCAGGTTCGTCGCAACCCCTTCTTGTCCCTTTGGGGCCGGATGGGGGTATAAGAGGCCGATATAAGACATCGTTTAGCCGTCAACCTTGGTTGACATCGTTTCCTGGCTACGGCACGCCAATTAGGGAGCAAGTATTTTGATCCAAACAGACCAAAACTCTGGCGACAGATAGGGTGACCGGCTCGCTATACTGCAAGGGTTGCGACCAGTCTTTCCGTCTCTCTTGGTTGAAGCATAAGGCGAGACACGCTAAACGCGCTGCCATTGGCCGGAACACCAGATGCGTGAGCCGAGACGCCTTAGAGCACACAGTCACCGCCGGGGTACCTGTGGAAATTCGCCCTTTTCTCTTCCCCAGCTGGCCATGGGTGCGAGTTGCGACCGAATACAACAGGGGATGCCGCTGACAGCGAGGAACAACACGCCGCCAGTCAGTAGCGCGCGGCGCGTTCGCCTTCTTTGACGCCCAAGTCGCACAGGGTCACGCACATCGGCAGGTGTCCGACGCCGGCGACGGGTACCTTGCATGCATGTATCCCGGGAGGACAACGCTTCAGCCGAGAAACACCACGGTTGCCCGGATTGGCAGACGAGCAAGGCGGGTAAAGGCACGACGGCGGGCGGTGTTGCGGGGTGAGTGCCGGCAGGTGTGTCGACGGACCGATCGCAGCACAGTGTCAGGGCAGTTGGTGC
Source organism: Parachaetomium inaequale (assembly GCA_033296685.1). Lineage (NCBI taxonomy): Eukaryota > Fungi > Ascomycota > Sordariomycetes > Sordariales > Chaetomiaceae > Parachaetomium > Parachaetomium inaequale. The sequence continues at coordinate 3,636 of MU854370.1, read as the reverse complement.
GTCGGTCGGCTGCTGATCCCTCGACTCCTCAGAGTCCGAGCGCGCTGCTGGCGTGGTGCTGGCCGCGTTGCTGCTGGTGGTTTGACATGGAACAGGATGAACGTTGCCCCACTGCCGTGGTGTCTGACGTTGTGAAATACAAGGTCAACGGACAACACCGGGCAAGGGCAGGGGAAATTGTGAGCTTGGCTGGGGGGAAAGAGCGGGGATGAGTGGCCCGGGGCGAGGAATAGCGGAGGAAGGCTCGGGACAGGGCGGGGCCAGTGGGGGCTAGTGGGGACAGGGTGCAGGCAGCAGAGGGCACGCTGCATCGCGGTTTCCCTTTCCCTCCAGGGCAGGGCTGTCAGCGCCGGCTCTTTCCACGAATTTTCGTTGTGTTTGGCATTGAGTTTTCCCCCCTTCTGCATGCTCCTGCCATGATCCGAGTTTGCGTCCTCCCGCCCGTCAAATCGTCCGTTCGACCCCCGCGCTGCCGCCCCTCCGACCCCTCATCCCACGCTGCCCAGCTGCTGTGCCGCGCCACGACATGCAACGGTCTTGACGGGATTGTCGGCGAGCTCCCGCTCACCCCTGTGGTCATCTGTCTTGACCGGTTTCCAGAACAGGCACCCGGTTGTCTTATTCCTGGGTCCCTCTTGGGCGCCGCCGCACCGAATCAGACTAGCCGCCTGGCCTGGCGCCCATGATTCGGGCTGGTGCACGTCCTGTGTTGGTCGGATTATGACCCGATCGGGCAACACTGCCGACCTCCGAACCGCTGTCTCAGCACATCGCATCGCGGGTGGAGCTGCAGGGCATGTGGGCAGGGCATGTCTGTCCCACGTTTGAGGCTCATGGAAGCTGGACGGTGAGGTTCGGTAGCCCTGCCCTGCTGCCCCAGCCAACGTTATTCCCGACGCACGCACCCAGTTGCTTTGATAGGGCCAAGCCCAGGCCCAACCCAGGCCCAACCCCGGCAAAGAACTTTCTGGGGACCTTCGACGGCGGGGATCTGGAGTCTGACAGCGGGTCTCGTTCATACCAACGGCGGCGCCGAGCGAGGGTGTTGGATCAAATGGATGACTGGCCCCGTATCGACGGCGGCATACCCATTCGTGCATGGCGTTGATGCCTGACTTGGCGCCTTGGCCCCTGATTTTAGGGTGTCTTTTGGCCTCCCCCGGACTTGCTTATCCTGTTCAATCCTATTTTACAAGATAGCTAGTATCACGAAATACAGCCTGATCAGACCCTTATTTGTATGCCCAATTTGGCCAAGATTGATGCCTTTTACCGTCTCCTCTAACTGTTGGTTCCAACAGAGGGCTTTCAGCTTCGTTGGCCCTTCTAGCGCCGCTGATCGCAGTCCCTGTTCGTCTGATCTCGATGGGCTTGATTTTCGGCGAGGCACATCCTGCGCCAGCAACACCAGCACTCGTGGTGGTCTGTCAAACCAGGCTGGCCGGCCCTATGAATAGCACATGGAAGGCGGCGAATGTGGGCTCTTGCAGAGAGCACAGTATAAATTCAGAAGCCCGCGTTTCTGCCCGCAAACAACCACAACGATCACACGACGGCAACCTCGTCCCGTCCATGGCCCGTTGGCTCTGCGTTTCGACGCATCTGCAGCCGATCGCCCTCCCGTCTGCAGCCCAAAATGCGGCCACTCTCTGGCCAATTGGGGACATTTCCGCCTCGCATGCTGACTTTGAACGCATGCGACCGCCTCGGGACCTCATGCAGCACGCCTGGTCTATGCGTCAAACGCCATCGACACCGAACAGTGTTCGGCATCAACGTCTTCGACGGGCAGCTGGTGGACGGCACAAGCAAGCTACGGCTCGGCGCATGGCCGTTGTCTTGCTCAGACGTCGCTTGAACTGCCGAGCCTGGTACCATGGTATGGCGGCAGACAACTCTCGGCAGACAGGCGGCACTCGGCAGACACTCACCTGGGGTCAAGCCCCCATCCTCCAATCTGCTTTGCTCACCGTCCTGGGCTTGTCGCTTTCTCACCGGCACATCATGTCCCTATCCCGGCGGCCGCCCTTCGGCCGCCCTTCGGTCGCCAGCGCACAGAACCGCCAAAACTTCTCCCGCTCGGCGTCGGTTTCAGCCCAGTGGGCACCCACAGGTATTTGTATAGCCGCTCGCTCCTACGCCCAAGAGAGGAAAACACCCCGTGGGCGCCATCTGATCAGCCGGCAAGCTGATGGAAAACCAGCGGTACATGACGGTGAAAGCCGATGACCTAGGATATTGAGGGAGGCTCCCCTCCTTTGCCGTGTTCTGCAGACCGTGTCGACCCTTCAACTCGTCGTGGCAGAACAGGGTTTTCCCGCATGCGTGTTCCTTCCCTGGTCACGTCGATAACGCTCAATGGTACGCCTGAACCAACAAGACGGCAGCGCTTCCGAGCGGTCGGGACATCACATCCCTGGCTGACCGTTAAGCGTATTCGTATCACCAAGCAAGCCAGTGACACACTCGAGATCGACGTGACCCCACCGCACCCGCGCTCTTCAGCAGATCGGAGAGTGCTTGAATTCCAAATTTTCAAGCCTCAATTGCTCGAGCGCGGGACCATCGCACGCCTGAACTGTAACAGCCCTGGGGGAGATCATGCCAAGGGGTCCCCGTCACACCATTACACCCCACACCTCCTTTTCTAGTTCACGATACAATATGGATGGGTTCCCGCACCCATGCGTGGTGTGAAGCTGATGGGATGCAGACAACCCCTGCAAACTCTTCCGGCAGTCTGCTCACCCGGCCCAGCAACCCACCTTCACGGCGTGGTGGTTGTCTCCACAGGCATATGCGGCGCCCTGTTAGGGTTCGTTCATCGCCAAGGTTCGTTCATCGAATAAACCGAAGCGCTGTGGGTGATGTCACCGAGGCTCGGGGTTCGGCCTGCCGGTGTCGAGGAGCCCAAGGCCCAGCCAAGCGAGAACACCAGAGGGGCGTCTTGGCTCCAATCTCGAAGGGCACGCACGGTATGTGATGAGCTAGCCGAAGCACACAAGCGAGTAGTAGTCGCTCATCATCACATCCACGGACTCGGACCTGCCCTTGCTTCGCCAAGCTACTCGCCTCCTCGCTTGGCTCTTCGCACCGAACAGCAGGATACTACGCAGCAAACCCACTCTCGAGTCTCAACTGCGACGGCGACCTTGCATGTCGGCTCCCTGGATGCGCAATGCTACGGGCAGCCACCACGCGCCGGTCCAAGAAACCCCGACCAATCCCGTCTCGTAGGGCCGTCCCGCATCTTGCAACGGTTTCCCACGAAACCGGAACCAGAGATCGCCCAGTTGCGACCGATCACATTTCCCCACTTCATCATCCCATCTCTGCGTGTGGCGCCCCGCACATCCGGTCTATCACACACACCACGACGCTTGTTTATCACTCTACTGTACTCTATGTCATGCAACCATACCGAGCTCCCGCCCCCTATAGCCGGCCCCGCTCCATAAACACGAACACCCCCTGATTCTTTCCGTTCCCCACGAACCATGGACGATCTCCGCCATAATGCTCTGACCTGACCACCACACGCAACCCTAGTCATCCGGATCACCGAATGCCCACCTATACATAACATGGCCTTGTCGCGGAGACGGGAAAAAAAAAACCGGCGGTGAGAGCAGACAG
>MU854369.1:49773-150482 GCA_033296685.1 Parachaetomium inaequale | reverse complement strand
TGGTTGAGAGTGCGCCACTCGCTTATATGCGCCACTCGCTTATAAAGTACGTTAATTATCTAGTACATTCAATGTGCTATCTGGTCGGTAGCCTTTCAAGTCGGTCGAATGAGAGTGTAGCTGTCGGCATAATCTGGAGAGAGAAGGAAGAGTAACCGGGACTTTCCAGCCTTCCCCTCTACCGCCCGGGGCGTGCCCAAGTCACTCTCGCCGAGGCCAGCGCCGCGGCACGTCCAGTCGCTGCCCAAGGTCACTTGTTTCGGCCCTTCGAACTCGTCTCGTCTGAAACCAACCTACCAATTCTTCGACCGGGCCTCTTTCTCTGAAGTCTGAATTTTGAAGCCGCCCCCTCCCCGCCTGGGCCGGCGGGCCCTGTCTGCCTCGCCTCTCCGTCTCTTCACTCGCCCCCACCCACCCCTTTAAACCCAGCCGTCGGCCGACCAAGACATCCCCAACCTGAGACATGAAACCAACCACCCTCCATTCGTGATGAGGGGGGCCTGAGACCAAGATCCAGGGCTATTAGGTTTATTTTCGGGCATTGTCGCCATGGCGTTGGCCCGGGGCGGAAACAATTTGTCGGCCCTGGTTTCGGGCATGAGGCCGGCGGGCTGCCCGTGCAGGGGATGTCCTTGGATTTGAGTTGGACGAGAGGCTCAGACGGCGGCAGCAAGGCATCAGATATAAATAAGCCCGCCGTCGGTGCGGTTTTGTACAAAGGGCACCCTGCGTCCATCCATCCATTATCCCATCACCAATAAGATCAACATCTCGACTGCTAAGCACTTCCTCTTCTCCCATTCCATTGTCGACTCTAAGCTATTCTCGCATGCCGGCGTCGCGACGGTATTCATCAGGGCGTCGATGAAGCTCAAGTCTGCCGCCCATCTCAAGACGTTTCCGCAGACCCTTGATGGGCTCAACAAATTCACCAAGACCGTTGAGCGCCACCGAGATGATAACACGTACCTGAAGTCCCTATTCACGGATCCTAGAACCCACAAAACGCCGAAGCCGGTCGCTCCTCCCAAGGTCACGTCCGGTGGGGCCCAGCCTCAGAGCCAGGGAGGCGCGGGAGGCGCAGGGAAGGCGGGCCCAGGGAAGGCGGGCCCGGGGAAGGCGGGAGGCGCGCTGAAGGCCGGCGCGGGAGGCGCGCGCGTCGCGATGCAAGTGGGCGGCGCCTGATCAATGATTAGGAAGTGGGAGAGCAAAGCGGATAGATAACTACAAGGTCTATTAGATTATGACTAGTAGGTCGCTCGGTAGGTAGCCCGCCTGGTCCGGAATAAGACAATATACAACCGGCTGGACCGGGATTTGATATTATGTCCCTATCATGTGGCAAATTGAAACAACGCAAATCAAACTAGATGTCTCAACGCAAATACAGCACATAGGTAGCATATCGAGGCAAATGAAAGTGCTGGTTTCAGTTGTTTGTAGTGTTGAGAGCGGTTATTGTTTCACTCTCACGCCGCGCGCTCTCACTGCTGAGGTGATGAAATATCCCGTTACCCCGCCCGCTCCCTTCTCTCTCCCCCCCAAAAGCCGCTCGCTACAACTGCCCTGTTTCAGTCGCCATATTCCCAGCACAACTAAACATGGAGCCCCCCTACGCCGAATGCGAACAGCTGCCAATCCAGAAACTCAAGGCCCCTCATCGCGAAATCTTGATCCGCGCCATCGCCAACGTGTTATCAACCCCCATCGCCAAGCAGACGTATGCCCAGATCGTCGATGGGCTGCCCCTTTCCGACGTCGCCCGGGATAGTGTCTCCGGCTGTTTCTACAGCCGCCATCCCCTCCTCGATGAACACAAAGAACTTTGTCCTGGTGTAGCCGAGGAGGCCCAGACATTGTGTTCTAGTTTCGATGCCAGCATATTGCTTATATCTTCAAAAGTAAGAAAATCTAAACGGAGTCACTCTGGCACCTTGCTGATCGTTTTGGCTCTAAGCCCCTCCAAGACTATGAGTCTGTGCCCCCAGGATCTCCCGCCTTCTCTACCAGGCTTATCGAGCTTGTTGCCAGGGCTGTCCACCAGATCGCGTCTTGGCTCTACAGGCAGGATACAAGCCGGCATAAAGACGACGCCCTCGGCAGGTGGCGCCCCGCTGAAGAATACAAGCGTCTATACCCTGCTACGTTTCCTACTACTCTCTTCTGCCACCCGTGGTATAAAGACTACGATCAATACCCCGAAGGCATAGCCGACAGCGTTGGGTACTGGGCCGAGGCTCGTATTCTTGGCGGCATCATTCTCTTTGACAGGCGTGACCCAGATTCGGTGGAAGATGCAGCGGTTAGCAGACCACCCAGTCGTACTTTATCGTTCATGAGTATCAGATACTGACTTGTTGATCCCAGCCAAATGCAATTTACGTCCATCCCAGCAGGCGCGAGGTAATCTACCGCATCTGCCGCCTTCTCGACAGCTAAACACAGGATCTTACCGAGTTCCTACTCTCTGACACCACGCCGCCGCAGCACTGTCCACTCCCGATCCTCCCGAGCGAGGCAAACCGTCAGCGGGTTGATCCCGAGCAGGCGATCAAGAAGACTGGAATTTACCGTGATCCTTGGGAGCGCCGGCTCCGTCCACTGGCCGCGGGCGACGCACGGTTGAGGGACGTTGTTGATCTCTTCAATTATATTTCGAAAGAAGACTACCGAGAGGCAAGACGGCGCGCCTACAAGAAGCAAGAGCGGGAATGGACACGTCAAGCACAGCGGGAGGCTGGAGGTAATGGACAGACTTGATGGATGTCGAGAAAGGAATGTCTTGAGGCGAAGGAAGCGGAGATCAGGAGGCTGTAATAGACGTTCATTTGGGATTAATGTCCTTATAGTCGAGTTGCGTACCTTACGTTAGCTACCTGCCTTGCTGGAGCCTTTGAATCTGGGAGCATTTTGGAGAACCCGACCCGTCTGGTGGCATGCAAGTTTTTTGTGAGCTGAGACATCCAAGACAACACGGACGCTGTACCGGCATTTTATTCTTGGGTTCAGGGTTTGGTCGTTCATGGACGGTTCAGGGAGCGCTGCTGGCGCGCCCACTGGTCGTTGTGTCTGGTGGCCACCAGGAGGTCGACTTCGCTCGTTGAGCTTGCGACCTAGATCTTGACGTAATTAAGGCTCATTGGACTTGGTCCAGTTTCTGAGTACTTCTGGCAATGAGATGAATAATGAGATCTCAATGTTATCAACCTGAACAAGATACGGCGGCGGGATGCTTCGGTTGACCAAATGCTTCAGGGGCTTGAGAGCAGGAGATTCAAGGGTCTGGTGACAAAGTCGCACTCGCGATGTATGATGGCCCCTGACACAGTCCACGCACCCATGGGCGCCGCACCGCGTCAGGTCTGCGAGTACATGGCCCATGTCCAAGGGGCGCAGCCAAACCATACCAGGTGGCAACTCCACGCCCAGTGCGCCCAGTGCATGCTCGAGAACGACCCAGAGGGGCACTTCTCTTCATGGAATCAACCATTAAGGGACAAAGCCTGGGAACTGCCGTCCTGGGTCCCCAACTTCGGCTTGCGCCTGTGGGAGTACAACTGTATTCCCCTCGGCCCTCAGCCAGCGGCACGGTCTACGGCCTGGGCACGCTGCTGGCACAATCGACGGCGAAGCCCGCGCTGGACGGCCGCGTGCTGGATGCCTGCCGCACTTTGTGGGTGGGCTGCCGCCTGCTGAGCAACCAGGCCCACAGCCTGATCCGAGAGGAGGGGGGTGTCGCCCTCGGCGAACAACTCCGCCACCTGCCCGATGGAGTAGACCGCTCCGCGGACCCCACGGTCAAGGTGTGGCGGGACAAGTTGCCGGCGGAGGAGTACAGGCTGCTGTTGCAGTTTACGGTAAGGATAAAAGCCATGTGTTCTGGGTGGTCGTACATTAGTACGGGCAGGGGTTTGTTGGGGTTGGGGTGCCTGGGGGTTTAGGTCAGGGATGGAATTTGCATTCTCTTTGGTACGACGCGGTTTACCATTTGGTTACGTTGCACGTGAGTTAAGTGACTCGGATGATGGTCTTAGGGGGTAGGTGCATGTGGGCCCCCTTTTCTCGCTCACGCCAGTCTCGTAATTCTCGATAAAAGCAAGTAAGAGAGGAGCAACCAACTACATTATTCACAACTCCTTCATCGGTAAACCTCGGCAAGGGCTTGGCGGCGGGTGGCGGCTGCGGTTGGCGAGGGAGGCTGTTGGTAGGGCACGTTCGAGTCGCTTCTGCCTGGCAGATATGTTGGCATTCACCAGTCACAGTGGATTGTGTGATGCGCAGCCGGCCCAGGCAGGACCTCTGGCGCGTATAAGGCTTGGTTCCCCGCATCCAGAAAGGCTTTTTTCCCTCCGGCTTTGACGCGGGTATCCTTTCACGCCTGACTTGTCGATCTTTTCCTCCCGCTTTGATACTACACACCAGGATAGCGACAACGCAGTTCTACGATGGCCGACACCGGAGGCAAAAGCGAAGGCGGAGGCGACCACTCTTCGGGCGAGTACAGCGGCGTCGTCGACCAAGTAGCCATCGGCATGAGTGGTAAATCCCAATGGCAACTGTCGTCTCCTCGGGCAACTCTGCCCGCGCTAGGCGGGAGGCTACATGTAATAGAAGGAGGAAGGAAGAAGAGGAAAAGGGAGAAGGCCAAGGAAGGGTGACAACAGGACAAGCTGGGCTGGTGTCCGCGCGGGATGCCCGGCGGCTTTCTTAGTAGTACTTGGCCTCCGATCAGGCGGCGTTACATTTGTTCCTATCGACATTACTTGCTTGTTTCACTGACAGACCAACCCAATTCGACACAGGGGGTGGTACAGAGTCACCTGATTTCAGCAACCTCGGCGGTACAATACATATACATGTACTCGGCGGTACCGCCTCACAAATTCCCTAATCCCCACCCCAACTACCCCGAGTCTCGCCTGACAAACCTCTTAAGGCTCAACTTGACTAACCAAACTAAACTCTATCCATTCTCCATTCGCCGTTCTCTATTATGGACCCTCCTATTGAGGGTCTACGGATGCCCCCTAAGGAGCTCAAAAAGCTCAAGGAGCGGATTGCTATCGTTACGGCCGCGATCAACGAGGTCGAAGTCTCCATCGACGGGGCCAAGGCGAAGAAGATACTGCCCCTATGGTCCGAGCTCAAGGCCCTAAGACGGCAAGCCGAGACACTCGATGCGGGCAAACCTAACAAATCAACAAGCCCGGGCCCTAGTTCGGAGTCTACCGAGGTAGGAATTGGGAGCTCCTGGTTGCGGGTTTAGCTGATAAAGGGGAAAAAAAGACTAAGCAAGAAAGCGAAAAAGTTGAACAGGTGCAGAAAGAGGAATCACAGCCCTAGCCTCGCCCGGGACAGCACTCGTCGAGCGAGTACAGCGATGTCGTCGACAAAGCCATCATCATGAGTGGCCATGCCCAAGGACATGACAACTGTTATCACGCCGGGCAACTCTACTCACCAAACACACGCCTCAGCTCACCGTCGTAGTCCTTCCTGTCGGCGAGCTTCATCTGAACCACCGTTTCCGAATCATGGCGCCAAAACTGCGACACGGCTCTCTCAACGTTGGTGGACAGGGACCCTGGGGGACAGAGATGGCTCTCGATAAGGAAGTACATGGCGTTCACGGACGACAGGCAATACCAAAACCATATCCCCTTCGAGTCCCATATATCCTGCATGACTTTTGACAGTGAGATTTGGTGCTCGGCCCTCGTCTGGCCTTCCTTCTCTTGGAAGACGCTCATGAATTCCTGTTGTACCTCGTCAAACTCGTCGTAACATTCGTCTTGTATCTCATCGATGCTGCACCCGGTAAGCCAGTACGGCACGTTGAGCATCTCCGGAGGTAGGGCGCATAGCCACTCCAGGTCTATCAAACAAGTGATATTCCAGTCATCGTCGACGAAGATATTGCTTGCATGGAGGTCGGTGAGCTGAAGAAGGAAGGGCCCGTGGCGGTGTTCACGCTTGATATACCGATGCGACAATGCTCGGAGCAGCGTCTTCACAGCCATTTGACCACGGCAGTCGCCTTCGCTGTAAACGGCGTTCGGCTGGCTGAGGAAGCGATGGTCATGGAAGGTGAGCATGTCTGACACGAAACCATCGGTGCATCGGTATATGTCTATCTGCTGCATTGTCCTTGGCGCACCGTCGTTTTCGATGAGCACCATCGAGCAGGACAGGGGGCGGTTTGTCAGGGATACCGTGCCATCGTCATGGAACTGAAACGGCCCGATCCGCGGCTGAGGGAGGCGTGCCAGGGAGAGCATTATCTTTGAGATTCCGGAGAACAGTCTCTGCCTCTAAGCAGGGCAGCCTCTGTGCTTGTCCCACGTAGCTGACAGCATCTGACCGGATACAGGGTTGACGTACTCCAGCAGCATATACGCAGAAGCTACACTGCGGTGGGTTGCGGTACGGGCATACTGTAAGAGGAAAGGATATCGGAGGTAGCGGTAGATACAGCGCTAGAACATACGTGAGATTCGTGACAAAAATGGCCTGTAGCGGGCATGGGTGAACTAGGAGTAGGTAGACAAACTTAGCGCCGCAGAGAGTCAAGGGAGAGTAAGAGAGTTGAAGACGAAGGTGGACTTACATAGCGGCCGTCGGAAAAACCAAACCCATAGAGGCAAGGGATACGGACATCAGGACAATTCTCCTGCATCCACAAATATGCCCCAATCTCACAACTAAGCTTCTCGTCCACGGTGCCGGCGTACTGGGCTTCAGCGAGCTTGTGCGGCATGGCGCAACAAAACACAACCTTCCTCTGCTGTCCGCTGGACTCTACGTGGAGCAAGACGCAGATATTTAAACCGCCCCGAATCCATTGCTGACGCTCCAAAATGTTGCAGGTGTCATGCTTGCCCAGGCCAAGGTGCTGTCGGGTCAGGGCTTCGATCGATGCTCTTTGACGCCAGAGGTCGTCAGCCAGGGCCTTGACCGCCGGAGCATGGGCGAGGCGGCTGATGACATTGAATTCTTCCTCGATGGCCGACTCGTAGGTTGTGATGGGTCCGCGACCCGGCACTTCCAGGGTAGCTGGCATGACAGGCACGGGATCAACATGAGGGTTGTGGAGTGAAAGCAGGCGCGTCACATGGTGTTCAATCAGTGACAATCACAATGTTGGTGCCGGGCAGACGTGGAAAGACACTCTTGGCATTCCGATGCGCTTATCGATAAGGACTCGGCATGGGCATAAAGAGATAATGAAATCCAGCATGTTTCTCGATGAGTTTCGAGAAGTCCCCAGTCGCCACGTGCAACGGAAAGCCACAATGATCCAGGAAAAGCACTACTGCCCTGGCGACGGGCTTGGTGAATGTCTGGGCAAAGAACGACCGAGCGGGCTGATAGTGAGAGCGTTGTCGCTGTATTGCTGGCGAATGGCGTGAAAAAGGGCCGGAATCGGCATTGGCCGCCTGCCGTGCCGTGCCGCAACCTCACTGTGGCCCCCAAGAAGTCCGCGTAACCCTAATTCAACACCGCACGGCCAAGGTAAGGAAGGTATCAAGCCATCACCGTAAAGCAAGCTGACAGTGCTGACTTCTTTTCAAGAGCCTCTCTCGGCCCTCCCCCGCCAGAAGCATCTTCCAAACTCAACGCAGGAGCCGCAGGACCTCCCGGGTGACGCGTCTTCACCAGGCCCACCGCGCTCAAGATGCTATCAACCAAGCGGGTTGCCGCTGCCTTTCTAGCCGCCTTCACAACGCTCTCATCCGCAACTTCGATCCCCATCTCACACCCAACCGAATTCGGCCCCAGCAAGGCTGCCGCCCGACAAAATGCCTTCGACATCTTCAACGCCATCCACTCGGCCATGCGCCAGTGGGGCTCCTCCCTCAACCACAATGGCATGTCCCTCTTCCTCGCCACCATCCCGGCCGGCGTGCTCCTCCACCACGGCACCCACTCCCCTACCCCACCCCAGGGGCCAGAATGGCTCGCCTTCGAAATCGAGCACGCCGAACTCTTCGCCCACCCCAGCATGCGCGGACCACCAATGAAACCAACCCCACCCCTCCCTTCCCCGCAACAACAACAACAACAACAACAACAACAACAACACCCCCTCCTCCAACACAACCCCCACCCAACCAACGACACCCCCCCTCCGGAACACGGCTACCTCCACACCTACCTCACCACCGCCCCCCTCCCCCTCCTCTACCTAGACGGCACCTCAGCAGGCAACACCCTCATGGGCACGCTCGACACGCAGGACCTGCTCCTCCGCCTCAACCGCTCCGCCTCCCTCTGGGACGAGCCCGGCCGTGCGCGCGAGCTCTGCGACCTCGTCACGTCGTGGGGCTTGCACGGCGTGATCCGGATGGAGGCCGGGTTCGAGGTGATCAAGTGTGATTTCTCAATGGGGATGGAGCTGCTTTCCGCTGGGAGAAGGCCAGAGGTTGGGGAGCCGGGTGGGGATGCGGGGAGGAGGGTGGTGATGTTTGAGTATGTCAGGGCGGTGGGGAGGCGGTATGGCGGGATTGGGGGCAACAGGGTGGGGGTTGATTGGGGGAGTATGGTTTCGGCGTGGTTTTATTATGGGGGGGTTGATTTGAGGGATGGGGAGGGGAGGCCGCGGTTGGTGGGGGTGGGGGATGAGGAGTTGAGGGGGATTCGGGGGAGGGTGGAGGAGGTTGTTAGGGGGCGGAGGGGTGGGGGGGAGAGGGTGATTGACTGGCAGGGGGTGGTGGATTCTGTCGTGGAGAGGTATGCGGACCGGTTGAAGTACATGGCTGAGGGCGTTGAGTCGGTCGAGATGATGCGGGGTGAGGTGAATGGACTGTTGAATACCTATATCGACTACGGGGTGAAGGATGAGGGATACCAGGCGGCGATGGGGCGTTGTGCGCGGTTTCACGCCCACGGTGTCATCCAGGAGACCCAAGAAGACGAGCTTATTCTTACAGCCATCGAGGCTGTTACACTCAGGATCTGCTCAACGCTCTTTGGGGTGCGCAAGCTGGTCGTGGAGGACCCGCAGGCGGATGACGCCTCGGTAAACGCTGCCAAACAGAGCCTCCGAGGCCTGATGGACAAGTTGAGGTGGACGAGGTGGAAGGAGTGTGCGGCCTGTAGTTTTGACGAACTCTGCTTCGTGCCCGTGTGGCCGTTTGGGGACAAGGAGTCGTATGACCGGCCAAATTGCAGAAACGCAACGTCCCTCGACAAGGGGTGGTGGGGACGGGACAGCCATTATTGGGAGCCGATCCCGAATGGACTGATGCCCCCGCCAGAGGGTTTTCGAGATGAAGGGCCAGGGGAGTTGTGAACGTTTCATACAGATTGTTCGAGTTAAGAGAATATATACCCTCTTGATTCACGGGGCGGAGTATTTTGGGTAGAGACAACAGCTTTGCGCACTCTGGGCTCGTAACAGAACTTAAAAAGGGGCGGCAGTGGAGGAGCAAAAGTGAAAGACAGCAAAAGCAATGCGTCAGCCGCGAATCGAACGCGGGGCCCATCGATGGCAACGATGGATTTTACCACTAAACCACTGACGCTTGGTGATTGTTCTGCCGAATTCAGGGGCTGTGAGTGGAGACACAGTGTGCCGAGGGCGAGCCCTTTCCCAACTCCCACTCCCCCTGGCATAGAATCATTTTGATTTAAGTGTATATTATTTTTAGTATTGTTGTTCTGCTATCCTGAAATAACCACAAGAGTGTCAATATCCAGTACATACATATTCGTGGTAATAAGCATGTTTCCACAAATCCAGCCCCAAACACACTCAAATAGCTACCTACTTCAGCTGAACGGGTTGTCACCTGCACCCACGTATCATGAATCAAAACGATGCCCAGCGTATTCATAATGCTCCATGGCTTTGCAGGGTCCACAGTGGCCCGGTCAAAATACCGGAACAGCTGTGGCCGTGTCAGCGAGTCCCGTTCCAGTAATTAACTGCCGCACGAGACTCACCTCGAAGAATGTCTTCATGTTGTGCAACTCCATCTGAGCCACATTCTTGCCCAGACACTGCGACCTGCCATGGCCAAACGTGAGCTCGTTCGCCTTTATCATGGCAGACAGCTTGTTTTGGTTGGGCTCAAACCATCGTTCGGGGCGAAACAGGTCAGCATCCTCGCCGTACACCATATTGTCCCGGTGCATGGCCAGCGCCGAGTACCCATTATCAACACCGCCAGGCAGGAACACCGGCTTGCCATCCACCATAACCGCATCCCCACCCGCAGGCACATCCTTGGGCAAGATGTTCCGCACCGGCGGGAACACCCTCAACCCCTCCCTAATCACCGCCTGCAAATACGGCAGCTGCGTGGCCACCGCATACGAAATGACCCCCTCTCCATCCGCGCCCATCCTCCCGTCCCTCACGGCCTCATCAACCTCCTCCTGCAGCTTCACATACACGCTCTTATTCCCCATCACATACAAGATAATCACCCGCAACGCGCCTGCCGTCGTGTCCGACCCCGCAATCAACGTCTCCAACGCCTCAGACTTTAACTCATCCCCCTCCAGCCGATGCCTCACAAACGAAGCCAACATATCCCTCCTCTTCCCTTCCCCCCATCCCCATTCCATGATATCCCGCACCCGCTCATCCACCACCCGAAAACACGCCCCCATCAGCGCCCCAAACCGACTCTGATCCGTCGCCTTGGGCGCGATCCACCTCCCCGTGAGGGGCGCCCGCTGAGCCCGAGCCCCGAGAAGGCGGCGGCCATGCGCAGCCCCTGCTCGCTCGAGCGCGCGTAGTGGTCGATGTCGGCGCCCAGCATGCCGAAGGCCCCGGCCCATACCGACGGCGCTGATGACGTAGAGGGTGAGAAATTGGATCTTTTTGGAGAGGTCCATGGGGATGATGCGGCCGGAGCTTGTCGAGGGGTGGGAGAGATATTCGGTGCGGATGAGGTGTAGGAGGTCGAGGAGGAGGGCGTCGTAGAGTTCGAGGTTTTTGGGGCCGGAGTACTGCCGGTGCGGTAAGGGCGGGGGTTAGTTATCAAGGGGGCTAGGGAGGGGGTGGTAGATGGGAAGGGGGTGGTGAGGAATACTTACACCCGGCGATCTACTTGCGGCGTTCGTCGTGCAGTTTGGTGTCGGTTTGGCTGAAGATGTGGTCTCGCTGTACTCGACGCGGCAGGCTTCAAAGTACCACTTGGAGCGTTTGTATCCGGGCTTGGTGTTGATCTGGGCCCAGACGTTGGCGTTGGACGTGATGAGGGAGGTTGGGCCGACGCGGGCGATGGGGCCTGGACATCGAGGAGTGGTGTAAGTCCACCGTGGCAGGAATATGCCGTGATGGGAGACGTACATACCGTATTTCTCGCTGATGCCGTGATACCACTGGTGAGCTTCTCCGGTGAAGATGTTGACGTTATGCGGGATCATGGAGAAGCCGGGCCCCCATGGCCCGCAGAATTCACGGAGCCTGTTGTATCAGAGGAACGTTCGCGCCGCGCAGAGCCCAATAACGGCAGCCAAGAGAGGCCATTTCTGTTCAATCAGGTTTTCCAAGAGCGTCATGGTGAGCTGGGAACCCTGGGATCTATCTTCAGTGTGATGCCGTGACACTCCACTTTCGAAGATATACACTCCAGAGTCCGAGGTTGTGCGGGGGAACATCTTTATTATCTTGGGGTAGGATTGGATCAGGTCCGGTAGTTACCTGAGACTCGGGAATGCTCCGCACCACCCCCTTTCCGAACCCTTTTGCTCGAATACCCGGTCCAGGATGCGATACTCAAATTCCCCGGCTCAGTAAGCCTTCATACACATAGAAGCTCTCACGGATTTACTATCTCAGAATATCATTGCCAGTAGCCACTTGGTTTAGACGTCCTTTCCATCCCCAACCGTTGGGTCCCCCGAACCCTGTGATTCGCGGTCACCTGGAGTAAATCCCCGAGACTTGTCCTGGGGAACAGATCCTTGCGCGCCAATAGATTGGATCTCACCACCGTTCTGTGCGCCGCCGTGACGTTTAGGCGGCGGGATGCCGAGCTGCCTATTCACCGCCTCCAACAGATCCCTGTGCTCCGGGTAGTCAAACTCGTTCTGCGGCCTCTTGTTGTGCAGCCTGAGCGCCTCTTCCGACGGCGGCATGCACTCCCACGCATCCCTGTGAATCATGCGATGCATGATGGCCTTGTCGAAGTCCACCCGCACACGGTTCCTCTTGTCGGTCAGGACTGGCAGAGGGCAGTTCTCCTCGCTGGAGTTCTCGCTGAGGAAGAAGTCGACCATGGACTGCTGTTGTTCGTCCAGGAGCTGGGTGTAACGAAAGGTTACCACGCGGCGGGGGGAGTTGAAATAGACGTTGGGTGGTTGCTGGGGGCCGCGCGCTTCGGCTGGCCTGTCGAAGACGGCCACTCCGCCGAAGATGCGGTCCTCGGCCCAGTACCCGACGATGTCGGCAATACCTTCAGGGTAAATACCGTAAGCGTCATAACCGTGGTGGCCAAACAGGGTGATCGGCGGGGGTACTCGACCCATCCAGGCATGAGCGGCGGTTCCTCAAACTGAGTAACTCTGTCGATGTCGGGTCGTCCACCGCGGTGCATGCAGACATCAAGGTTGAAGAGCAGCGCTCCAAGTTGATGCACAGTGACCGCGACTAGCTCGATAAGTCGGACCTGAAAGGCCTGTGACCCGAGAACGGCCTTGCTGTAAGCGCTGATCAACTATGGGACATTGTCAGTGAGTATTTCGGGCCAAGGTTTCCACGGGGTAGGCCATACAACAGGATCGAAAGTCAAGATTGATAGATCCAATTGCTGGCGAATCTCGCGCGTGCGTTTCATGACGCCTGGACATAGCTCGGCGTGTGCTTCGATGGGATGGTCGTCGACAGAGATATCGGGAATGCGGCGATCCCAGGCGACGTCGAGAGTGGGAAGGCCGTCGACAATTTGGGCAAAGGTGAAAAGGGCAAGCTCCGTGGAGAGCACATTGTGGACTGCCCGACAGAAGAGCCTGTGGTGCTCGGTCTTGTCCGCCGGGTAAGCGATTCGGGCGGCCTGCGATTCGTGGGCAAGTTCCTTCAGTCGAGCGGCGACGGCAATCATGGGATCCGGGGGCTCAGGGGAGGATGACCGTGACGAGCGGGCTGAGTGAGTGGAAGACATTGGTGAAGCAGGGGTGTTTGTCAGGGGTTGATGACGATGCTTGGGGGTTGCAGTTCCGTTGGTAAAGTCTGGTTGAGGTTTGGGTGAAGTGAGAAGGGAAAGGGGGGAAGAGTCGCCGAGGATTAAGACCATTCCCTCTCCCATTTTATTACCATTACTCTTTGCATTGGCGAGTGGCTGCTAGGGCCCAGCCCCTTGATCCAGGTCCCAACCAACATGTGGGCGCCGCCCTGTTTAGGTACATACAGTAAGGTATCTTGCCCGAGGCCAGACGCAGAAAATAAGAGCCCACCTGCTCAACTATCGGCAGGCCTCGGAGGCCTGCGGACCTCAAAACCCTTGTGGGCCGGCTCCTTCTCAACCGACCCCGACTTCCGGCCCGTCAGCTGGTCCCGCATGCCTGACATGACCCGGCGAACGGTTGATTTTTGGTGGTGCGGCGAAGGTGTTTCAGCGGTAGAGGCACCGGCAGCCGCGGCGTCACCAAAATTCTCGGCACGATGCGGGCGGCCGTGGCCGTAGTACAGATCCGCCTCGCGGACCGAGTAGTCGGGCGATTGCGCCGGGAGCGGCGGGGTTGGGGAAACGAGAGGGAGCAGCGGTGGCTGCGAAGTGTCTGAGATGGTGCCGTCGGAGGTCGAGGTATCGGACCGCCGCGGCCTTGCTGGAATGATGCTGGAGGAGGATGTGACGGTCGTGGGTGAGCCTACTCTTCGGTGAGCAGATCGCCTGGACTGTGATGTTGTCGAGGAGATGTTGGAAGACGCGGCGTAGGAGCGGCGCTGGCTCGTGGATGAGGAGGATCGTGGCGGCCGGAAGTAGTGGTTTTGGGGAACCGCCTGGAGATACAACGCGTCGGGGGACGAGTGCTGGTTTATGTAGAGACCGATGCGGCTCCCGTCGCTTGGACTACGCGGGCTATGGCTACGATACGAAGCCGGGGAGTCGGCCCGCCTAGGGTTGTAAGTGCTCCCTGCTATAGGGGATGGTATGTCGACAGAGAGGTTATTGACGGCGTTGTGGCGACGTCCAAGCTGGCTCAGTCCGTATATCTGTAGCGTGAGGGGCGTGTTAGAATGGACTGCGGAATATGCTTCACCGTTTGCTTGCCGAACTTACCTCTGGCCCACCGGTTGCCGCCCAGCGGCTGTAAACAATAATGGCGAGACGGATAATGGCCGGCATAACGCAGCCGAGCGCTAGGACGGCGGCGTGAATCACGAGGATGACGATGCCCACGCGGCTCCTCGCCGATATCTTTGCGTCTACCTCCGGGAGGAACGCGGCCGTGAGCGCGACGACAACGAGGCGCGCTGCGCCCGACCACATAGACACGGACAGGGCCCACCGCTGGGGCGGCCAGAGGACCACGGTGCTCACCAGCAGGGCCAGCTCGGTTACGGCGAGCACGATGACCTGCGGGAGCGGCGCGAACTGCAACCCGCCCACAGCGGCGCCTCGAATAAAGGCCACCGCAAAGAAGATTCCCGCAAAAATGTCTCTCTGCTTGCCCGGCTGGTCCGGGCCTCTGTCGGGGCCTCTGTCGTTGTCCGGGTCATCTGTCCTGACCCGGTGGTACCGCTTCGACGAATCCAGAAGCAGAACCCAGAGCTGGTTCGAAGGCGCGGACCGCCACATCCAGGTCAGGCCGATTATTACCAGCACGATAAGTAGCGCCGCGAGGGCGAGGTGGTATGTTGGCAGGAGGAGGTTGTCAAGCTGGTAGGCCGAGATGGCGACGATCGGAGCGAGGAAGTAGCTGAGGACCACCCGCAGCACGTTCCACATCCCGCGAGCGACGGCCGAGTCAGGGGCAGGGGCCGGGCCCTGGCCGAGTCCTTGGTCTGGCGGCGAGGAAAAGCTCGGAGGCTGAACGAGATGCGAGACGGATTTGTGAGCCAGCATGAACACGGCGAGCACTGCTATGATAACAGCCACGATGACGACCATGTTGTACCAGACGTCCATGGTCACCGGGCCGCCCGTGATTTGCGACATGAGCTCCAGCCCGTACGACCCAGTAAGAGTACCGTTGATCTCGTAAATGCCGTCCTTGACCCTGTCGTACCGCCAGTCCTGGCCGAAGGGCCCGGTGGGGTTGAAGAGGGCCGACCAGTGGAATAGGCTTGTGACCGGCTGGTAGAACCCGGGGTACCGGAGCGTGAGGGCGCCCAGGAAGAAGATGAACTGGAGGTGAAGCAGGCAGTCGCCGACCCCGGGCAGGATGGCCTTTTGTACGGCATCGCCTTGCGAGCTGCTCGTAATGTAGTGAGGATAGCCTTCGTTTCCTGCTGCATACGCTGAAAAGCGGCGAGTCGCGGGCACTGCCGGAGGGAAAACGGTGGTGACCAAGCCGGACACCAAGACAAGCAGGAACACGGCGATGGGTCCGTATCGCACGGCGGTCGACACGTCCTCGCGTAGCTGGGGGGTGATCTCAGAGTAGAAGCACGCGGGCAACGCCTCCATCGAATCGCTCTTGTTGCTTGCTAAGAAGGACACCCGGGCCGAAAACGCGGGGAGCAACCCGAGAACGCCGAGGTCGTGCTGCGCGATGAACCGTATATCGGAGGTTTGGGCCGCCAGATACCTAGGAAGATCGCGGTTCCAGCTCATGGACTTAAAGACAACGGAACACAGGACTGTTGGACTTGGACTTACTGTTGTTCCCAGGCAGGCCGATCAGTATACGACAAGCACGTCCAGTTCGACGGGCGGACGGTAGACGTTTTTGACAGGTCCAGCCCGTCAAGCATGATGGTCACGTAGGGCGGACCGTCTGCCAGCAGCTCTGCGCACGTCGCTTTGCCCTTGTAATCGGCGTGGATTTCTAGCTCCAGCCGGGCATCACTCTGCGGCGAGGAGTCGTCGGACGGCAGGACGCGCGCCCGGCTCGACGTCGGCCAGAGATGCTCCAACGCTTGCTTGGCTCCTCTTCCGCCGGAGCAGGGTATCGATTGCACATACGCAGCGTCTGCTGCGGGTGGAATGAGCGCGGCAATGAAGGCGAGCACAGCAATTATCAACGCCGGCGCAGGCAGAGTCCCAGCTATCAGCGCCATGGCTGGGGGAGGTAAGTGGATAGCACCACCTAACGCGAGCCTTCCTCTGGCCAGCAGAGACAGAACGAGGAGGCGAACGCTGTCTGGTGTTCGATAACAGGGAGTGGGAAGGATGAAGTGTGAATACGGGGTCTTCAGAGGCCCCGGTTAGCTGATAAGGCGGCAACCGACAAACTGGAAACCCCTGATTCTGCTTCGTATTGTACCCATCTTTTCGAGACCCACAGCCAGGAGATCTTCACGCGAGTCAGGGGGTTGGTCAGGGGGCCGCTCGGCATCGGCCGGGGACCCATCACATCCTGCCCCGAGGAGCCTGACTAGTTAAATCGGCCTTACTATACCCTGCCACGATTTTTCCTCTAACAATTCTATACCATATCTCAACCTTTTGGAAGCAGGCTTTCCCTAATATTAACAACTACTACAAGGAATGACGGGGTATCCCGGGAATCAATCATTGCTCCCATACATAGTAGCTATTGTCCAGACCCTGAAGGCCCAATAATAACCTGTGCCTTGAAGCTTCCTCACTTCGCTTCCTACATTCCAGCGTAATACATGGTGGTTTACGTACTGTCTTAGCAACCGTTATTTGGCTTCTGAATCTCAAGTGAAATCCCATCAATATCATCGAGGGAAAGGTACTGGGTCGTTTGGGCGAATGCTACTCGAAGTTATCTCCTTGTATTCTAATTACAAATGTCTCCGAACTTTACAAGTCATCAGAAATGTATTTATCACTCCTTCCCCTTTGAAGCGCATGGCAAAGCTGTCCTAAGGTGTATGTAATGGCAGATTCATTTAACGTTTCCAAGCGAAGCACATGGAATACACTTATCAAAGTACCTAATATTGCCAGACGATGATTATGCATCCCAGGCTAGCTCAACCACAACAGTAGGTGTTTGTCGTCACTCCCAGCTTTCAGCGAGACACCATCACATCGCCTTACGCGTAGCTCCAAGTCCATTCTCTACAAAATCCTTCAAGAACCACCCCAACGTCACGGCCAGCCCAGCCTTCTCCAGCAGACAAATACATGTGCCCCCGTCATCTTGAAGCTCGACGGAATCCACGCCCGGCTGCAGCGCCAACCAAGCCGCCAACAACACACCCTCCACGACCCAAGCGGCCCGCTCGTCCGGGTCTGGAAAGGGCTCCTTGCGACTTCCGAGATGGCACTCGTTAGCCTCGAAGGATTGGGTGTACTTGTCAACCCAGAGTTCCAGTGCCTTTTCCCACTTCTCGCCGTACCGTTCCTTCAGAACATCTTCATCCACGTGGGTTTCGTCACCGGGATTTCCCGCCCAGTCGGCCTTGTACCAAACGAATGAGGTTTTGTAGTCTGGCCAGATGTAGTACTGATAACCTGGCTCTGTGGTTGCTAAGTATGCCTCGCCATCGACTGGATCAGAAAGGCGGACATCGATTGCACCATCTGCGGTTGCCTCCACAATGAGACCGTAAGTGGTGCGGACCATGAGGCGGGAACCAACTTCTTCGGATTCCGTCGAACCCGAAAGTATTTCGAAAGGTTTGAGGTTCGCCATGCTAACGTTGGGCTCTGCGGCGAGGATGCTGGAACCTTTGATGGGAGCAGGTGAGTGGCTTGATTGTTGAGACGGGGAGATTGACACACAGGAGCCAAGGACATGCTTGTTATGAGAAAGAGAGGTTGTTGGACAAAGAAGAGGGTGACAGATGGACCAGCGGCCTCCCCGCAGCAAATTTAGCCGCCACCCCTCCATGTCAGCCGCCTCCTCGCCGCACGCCCGATAACCCAACCCGGATGGTACCATTTTCAGCACCAAAGTGGCCATCTGCTGCACGTCGGCGGCCCTGATGCCAATCGCGTCCACCTTCATGCAGGTCTCTAAACTATTGTTGGCCGGCCCCAGCAACCCAGGGGACGGCGACGACGCAGAGTCACGCAGCCCACACACGATGGCGAGCCACCCCAAACGGAATCTCAAACTAGACGAAGCGCTGTGTGCCTCCCCATCAAGCCCTTGAACCGCCGGCCAGGGGAGGTTGCGACTGAAGCTCAAACACAGGCCAGGTTGTTCCAGCTGCCAGGACAGCGAAGGCATTATCGCCAAACCCGCCGCCCCCTTGCGATGATGATGATACGTGCGTCGAGGCCAGAGAGAGCCGGGCCTGTGGGCCGAGCCTCGGAGCGCACAGAGGCCGATGAAGTGCCCCGTCCCGTGTCCCATGCCTACCCAGGCACTATATTTAAAGTATTAGTCAAGTGTTGGCCATTCGGCATGAGCTCGCCTTCTACTCAGCACCGATAATACTGGTCGCATGTGGTCAACGACTTTCGACCGTTAAACGTCTTGGTTTCAATATTTTAATACTCCCACCCATACACACCTGGTCCCCCACCAAAAGTGGCCGGATCAAAATGAGTCAAAGGTACGTGCGGTGTTGCACCAGCATGGAGAGAGAGTGAAGAAGTCTGGATCTTACAACTTCACCTCAGACATGGCCCCGAGACGAAGCTGAACGCTCAGAAGATCCTGTCCAACGGTCACAAGATCCAACCCAACGAAACATTGAACGCCTGGAAGGTCCCTGCAACAAGCGAATTCCCGGTGTCAACAGGCCGCCCTGAGTACATGTGGTTAGAAAGCGGCAACGACAGAACGGGATTCGCACACATGCAAGCGAAGGGCAGAGTTCAAGAGTTCGAGAAGGCGGGCATTCCGGCAGCCGAGCAGCACGAGAAACTTCCGGTCCTTGCCGAAGCCCACACGACCGTTGAGCGATACATCGGAGAGCAGGGCAAAGACAGACCCATCATGGCCACCTACGTCGATGGGCGCGTACACCAAATGCTCTCACCGTGGGCAACAACGGCTACGTCGTTGGCATGAACCCCGTGAGTAGTGGAAAGCTGAAGCTGAAGCCTGGGAATCCAGGGCCGGTCAGCGAAAGGACCATGCAGAATTTGTATCGATATCCCCCAAACCGTCCTGATAGACGCGCCACCGAGCAAGTTGGACCAAAACAAAGCGAGAAACCACGGCCGCCGAGGCGAGACGGCACGCTGTAGGGGGAGGAACTGTACATGTATTGAAGTGATGTTTCCTACCGCGTTAAGGCCCGAGTTCATTTAATATTCCCCGATTGATTTTTGATTCAAGCGGTTTCCAATGCATCTGGTGAAGTACGTCTCGATCTCGGTCCGCCAAAGTTAATAGTTCGACACACCAGGTTGCTCTATATAACGCGTCTAGGCATCAAGATCATGTCTGATCGGCTATCCCCTCATGTCTCGGCCCGGATTGTTACAACTACATCTTCAATCCTCTACTTGGTATCCTAGTCAAAAGGGTGGTCGTCCTTCAACGAGAATAAAATCTCTCGGACAAGTCTCAGACTGGACGGTCAAGCTCAGGTTCAAAAGGGGATTGCTCCAAGCTAGGTGTGCTACTAGTTCTCGACGATAGGCGTAAGTCATTGGGGGATTCGACGATACGGGGTACAGCTTTGGACACCCTTGGTGTCCTAGTGAGTGGGTAGGATCACGGCAAATGCCTCACCAGTCACCAAGGCAGTTCGCAGGACTGGGGGAACGAACACCAAACGCACTTTGCGCCGAACGCTGCTTCCGTCTTTTATCTTGTGTGCTTTTTCCTACTAAGATCATGCGGATAATTAGGGCTGTTCCCACTTGATACGAAAATGGTTCCTAGTTTGTCCTGCGGCTGTCGTTCGGATGCATCTGAGGGAAAAATTTAGCGCTAAGCCTGTTAGTATTAGTGTTCAAAACATGCCGTCTTTGCAGAAGCAACATTGCCCGTCGCACCCTGAGTTGGATGCCGAGCTACAGCAGTTGCGGCCTTGTGGGCACCAGCTTTGTTTGTACTATATGTCCATGTACTGTGTACACAGTAACCGGTGATCGGTCAGGTGACTGCGCGTCGATCTGGCCCATCTGCCGTGCGATGATTGCACCACGGAGCGCGCCACAACGCTCCTCTGGCCGTCACCATCGGGCGGGCATTGGCCCGTGTTCACTAA
This sequence comes from Parachaetomium inaequale, assembly GCA_033296685.1. Classification (NCBI taxonomy): domain Eukaryota; kingdom Fungi; phylum Ascomycota; class Sordariomycetes; order Sordariales; family Chaetomiaceae; genus Parachaetomium; species Parachaetomium inaequale. Next base: position 130,276 of record MU854369.1, on the reverse strand, counting down.
TCACGACCAACCTCAGCCCACGTTATTGGACCACGGGGCCATGTTTGAGCGGATTCCTGATTGGTACCTCGTACAGACCTCTTTGTTCTCGCTCGATAGTTATACTGGGAGATTTGCCCACCAACTGCGGTAGGCACACTTTCCGGATTTTAACAGAGTTGATCAGGATATCGAGGGACGACAAGATCCTCAATTAGCAAGTCAGAATATCTCGGCCATGGCTACCAAGGTATGGTAACCCGCCTTTCCTGATAGCATAAATGGTGGGTAACTGAGGATCGAGTCTGACAACGAACAAGGTTGTTACCAGAGAGGAGTGGTTCGCCGCCCGCAAGGCGCTGCTAGAGAAGGAAAAGGAGATCACGCGAGCCCAGGACGCTGTCGCCGCCCAGCTGCGCGAGCTGCCCATGGTCGAGGTCGACAAGCGGTACCGGTTCCACGGTCCTGATGGATCGACGCTGTTACTGGAAGATCTCTTCGGCGGTAAAGACCAGCTTATCGTCTACCACTTCATGTTCGGCCCGGACGCTGAGCGCGGATGCAAGGGCTGTGCCTTCGTAGGTCCGTTATAATGCCTCTTCTCCCTTCTACACCGTCGGGCCGCTGACGTAAATTTGCAAAATATCAGGCGAGCACATCCCAAACCTCCGCCACCTCGGCTCGCGCAATACCGCCTTCGTGGCCGTATCGCGGGGGCCCTTTGCCAAGCTCGACGCTTGGAAGAAGACGGTCGGCTGGACATTCCCTTGGTATTCGAGCGAAGGGTCGGACTTCAACTACGACTTCCACGCAACGCTGGACCCAGCAGTCCTCCCTGTCGAGTACAATTTTGCTACGGCCGCGGAGCTCGAGGCCAAGGGGCTGAAGTACAACACGGCTGGAGAACAGCCGGGTCTAAGCGTTTTTGTCCGGAGGGATGGCAAGGTGTACCACACCTATTCTGCCTATTCACGCGGCGTGGAACGTCTGCTGGGCACATTCCACTTGCTGGACATGACTCCACTTGGCCGTCAGGTAGGCCCGGCTGGCCCGGCCGATTTCAAGCTGAAGTATGAGTACGAAGAGGATGCGTGAAGGAAACGTGGGTGGGGGTTGCTTTGTTCTGTTGTTACAAGACCAACGCGGGTCGCTCTCGGTACGTGGTAGCTGGTTAGATAGCTAATGAACGCAGTCGCAGCTTGTGACCCTTCTCCTTAATGGCAACAGGTATAAATAGGGGGGTTTCATCCCTTCACCTGGGACGTGTCAAGCCAGGTCTCGATTGCGAGTCTGTCAAATTTGAATCAGGAGCCAGTTGTGTTGGTGTTGTACAATACACCTTCTCCCGTGAAGGACCTCCGGGAACGAACCGGTGCCGGTAGAGCGGCGGCGAAGAGGACAAGGACATGAGCGTGGCAAAGGTGGTCCTCATGTTGAGTCAGTTAATGTTCGAGCTTTGCCTCGGCCAGACAACGGCAACTGTTGAGCTTGCGGGGAATAGGGAGTCTCGGGAGGAAAGAGGAAGGTAAAAAAGGTAACGGAACGTTCGAAGGAAACAGCGAGCTCTCTTTTTAAAGTGAAGCTTCGATGATGAGCTCTGGAATGTACTGTGCACATGGAAGAAGCGAGGAAGGAATCCTTCGACTCATTTACTGGACCTTTCGCCACACCCCCTCTCTTCCTCCACCTCTACCTCGGCCACATCGAACGCAAATGATAACTCTCCATAATCCTCCGATTCCAACTCCTCGCCGCTCGCCATCCTCAGCGGGCCAATCTCGGGGCCAGCACCTCCAATCTGCCGCCCTCGCCGTCTGAGTACCAAACTAGGGATTATGATCGCCGCTCTCGGCCTGCTGACGGCGTGCGAGCGGACGGCGCACGGGGGACGGCGGACGCTGGCCGGCAGCGGTGGCGTCGTTGCTGGTCCTAGCCGCGGGCCGGGAAGACGGCGCGGGGCGTTCGGCTAGACGCGTCGTTCCGACCTGGGAGGCCAGCGGTCTGGGAGCAGCAGAACCGGATATGTTTGCCGCTGCCGGTGATGCCTGCGGGGCGCCTCTGCCCGCGGGAGGTCGCGATGCGGCTGGCCCCTGCCCTCCCCCTCCTTGCGGCGCGGGGGCTCTGCCTGCGGGGGTTCGCGGTGCGGTTGTTGATCCCTGTCCTCCTTGGGGCGCGGCGTCTCTGTTTGCCCGAGCATGCGATGCTGGTGATGCTTGGGGCGCGGAACCTTGGCTCGTGGGAGCCCGCGCAGGTGTCGATCCCTGGCGTGGTTGAGGAGCAGCGTCTCGACTTGTAGGAACCCCCGAAGCTGCCGATGCTTGTCGCGCCTAGGAGACAGTGTCTCCACTAGCTGGCGCCCGTGTTGCTGGAGGACGCTGCGACGGTGCGGTAGAGGTGGTCTCCCCAAAAGGTTGAGAGGAAATCTGATGGGGTGGGGGATTTCCCTTACGCAAGGCTTCCTCTCGGGCGTTGATCTGCTCCTCCGTGAAGAACTTGCTGTTATCGTAGACTTCGAGGCACTATTTGAGCCAGTGTACGAATCGAGAACCGTGGCACGTTTCGGGAAGCCTTTTGATACAGCCAGCGAGCTCCTTGATTAGTTCTTCGCCGCGTGGGTGCTCTAACCGGCTCTTCGTCCTAGCCCCGTCAAAGTCGTAGCGTAGAGCGCTAATATGAAGCGTGACAGCAAGGAGTATACGATGGATAGTAGTCGTAGCCGAGGCAACCCCAGCCTGCCGGCGGAGCTCGACTGTCCCAAGACTAACGACTGGACAAAAGTTGGTCAAGAGAAACCGGGTCTTATCCCGGCCGCCTGTTATTGCCGAGAGAAATTCGGTCTGGCCCAACCGGCCACTCGCAGCCGAATCAATAGTCTCAAAGACTGGGCCCCAGCCCCTACGGGGGACTCCATGGTATTCGTTGGTCGCGAAAACGGCGTGGTTTGGCTTGGCGTTTATATATGTATTGTGACGTCGCTGGGGCGAGATAAGGTCGCATAACGCGTACTCCCAGAAGTACACCCCTTTTGCCATCCGGACAAGCTGGGCCAGCGTATAATTGTTATCCTTAGTTGGACCGGGCGATATATGTACCTGGCAGGCGCAGAATTCGTTGGTCCAGAACTCGAACCTCTTGCCCACTTCTTGAAGCACCATATCTAATTATCTCCAGTTGCCACTGCCTCGATACCGATATAGGTGGCGAGATGATCTCCACCCCCCCTACGCTATCATTAGTATATTAGAAGTGCTAGGGATAACCTTGATACGTACACCACTTCTTTGGATCATTCGGCAGCACAAGCCACGAATCATTTAAGCTCGCGTCGGCCTCGCACTTCCATCCATTGTTCGGGCCTAAGACACCATCGATGATTGCTGTAATAGCCTTGCTAACCTGCTTACGCTGGTTTATACATGCTGTCATATTCGTATCGTCGTTTTTGAGGTCGAAGTCCCAAGCCTGCCAATAGTCTGGGAGGGAAGAAGGGTTCGTTCTTTTCTTTTCCCGAGTTAAAGCTTCAAGCTTGGCTTTGACTTTGACGTAAATTTCGATCTCAACGCCAAACAGAGGCGACCGGCCGGCCGGAGCAGCTCTGGCATTGTTGGTGCTCATGTTATAAGTTAATCTACGGGAGTAAAATAAGAAGGGAGAGGGGATGTTCTTGGTCTGTTGAGATTGTTGATGGAGTCCGAAATGTTTACGATGTCTGGAGCGGACCTGTCCCTTTATAGTAGCAAGTCATATACTTTACGAAGCTCCGCCGGAGCATTTTCATGCGCCTAGTCACCCCGAAGACCTCTCGTGTACTGCGCTGAACCGCCGTTTTGCGAAGCGTCGCGACCGTGCCTCGGGTAAGGTGTACATCTACCATCACATCAAAGTTGAGACTCTGCCGACCTCGGACTCGAAGGTGAAACCAGAGTTCCGCAGGCAACGGGACGCGATAAAGCGAGACTATGAGTTGGCACACACCTCATTGTGCGCAAACGAAGCGAGCCCCCCCTTCTGCAAACCCCCATCGACCCGCCCGGCCCAGCGCCCTGTTGCCTGGAGAAACCGACAAAGTGGATCATATGTATGGCATCAAAGCGTAAATTCAGCTTAACTAGTCCATATAGCCGGCAAGATGGGCGATACGGCCGCCCAGCGGTGGCCTAGGGTGCGACTAGGCAACCGTGTCGCAGCCCGTCTGCGGCGCAGGCACAACAAGATTCTAGGCAGGGCGCAACTACTTGGGGGTGGGCAGACAAGAAGGGCACACACGCACAATTAAAACCGGGCAAGTATGTAAAAGAGGCTCGACACCTCCCGTGCTCAACCGACCGCCAACGCTCAATACAGCGGCATTCCCTTCGCGAAAGCAACGCACTGGCCGTGCAGCCAGCCCCCTTTCCCATCGATGCCGAGGAAAGTGTATTATACACGGTTCGCAACAAACAGCTCATGATGATGAAGCGAGGCAATCATGCCCGAGTTCGCAGGCGCTAACCATTACATGTATCCATAAGAAAACCACATGCAATCAACTTGCACCCGCTCTTGCCCACCCAGGATGCCCATGCCACTGACACTCCCTCCCCGTCTGCGGATCGACCCACCACCTAACCCCATCCGCCGCCAACATCCTCCTACACGAATAGCAGGCCGTCGGCGTCCTCGCCTGCCGCTGAATCTCGCGCAGGTTGTGCGCATCGCGCACCTCCTCCATCTCCCGCCTCGACAACTGCGCACACGTGTGGCATACCTCGTCGTACGTCTGGTTCTGGCTGCTACCGGCCAGTCTGTAACCGCTGCTGCTGGAGATGAGTCTTCCGCCCCAGGAAGGGCGGAATTGCGCAGAAGAGCTGTCGTCCGAGGACGTCCTGTCGTTCCAGCCATAGCCGGGCTGAGCGGGCCGCTGCTGACCGTAGCAGTGGTTCTTGAAGAAGCACTTGGAACAGGCTGCTTGGCAGCCAGTGAGATGGCGGAAGGCTTCGGAGTGTGGGACAGACACGTTGGTGCGGCATCCCTAGATGAAGTGTCAGTGGCCTGCTTGTATTCGGAATGGGGTGGGTGCACGGCGCGCAGGGTAAGATGAGACGTACCACACATGTCTGGATGCTGCAGACAGCGCAGTTAATTAGGGGGCCCCCGTCCTTGCACGCAAAGTGGCGCAAGTCTCTGGCCACCTGCGCTGGATTGTCCGCGCCGAAGAAGAGGGTCCGCAGGTACCTTGATGTGCGGCCGAGGTTGGCGAGGTCGGTCCAGTGGAGGTCTTTGGTGATCATGATCACCAGTTCCATGGGTAAGCGGAGGCTCTGGGGTTCCGAGGCCGACTTCTCGTAGGGGTTGCCGCCCTCCTGGGATTGCTTGGCCGTCGGACGGTTTGCCTCCTTGTTCCGAGCCAGATACTTCGACATGTATCGGAAAGAGATGTACGATGACCCACGGAGAAACCTGTAAAGCATGTGGACAGGCTTGAAAAGAAGTCGAACCGGCTTGAAGAGCCAGGAGAAGTGATCAATGTCGTACTGTCCGAAGGAGTAGGGTTCTGCTATCGTTCCTGGCTCGCCAAGAAAGCCGAGTGAAATGTTGATGATGCCGGATATCATATAAAACATGCTGATGGTCCAAAGGTCAGTTAGGTCATTTCGCAACAAGTAGTACACCACGTACATGACAACGATCGCGAAAACCCAGTTCTCCATCATATTGTGGCAGATGCTGTCTGGGCCGTAAATGCCAAAACTGTCGGTTGCGTTTGCCACGACGAAGAAGTTGCGTCCGTCGGTCCCATTATTCCAGTCTGAAGCGCCGTTGCAAGCTTCGTATGAGCCAGGAAGAAACTGCCCCTGCATGGCGACGCCAGCGGTGAGGATGATGGTGAGGACCAAGTCGACCACGCCGATGAGACCTAGGAGAGAGCCTCGGCAGAACGGAGAGGCGCCAAACATGACGAAGTTCCACGCAAGGGTGAAGACTCCCTGGCACAATTTCAGGTCAGCATTTCGAGACAAAACTAGGGGGCTCAGGGGTTACTATACCGCATACCCAACCACGCCCATGCCTTGTATGAAGGTCTTGCCGTGTGGAATAACATCGTAGATGTCGCCCAAGCCCATGCTGTAGTTGTAGTTTGTCAGGCTCCTGGCGCCCATCATGCCTGAGGGAATATGGCAGATGAAGCGGATGATGCACGAGACTCCCCCGGGGCCCCACATTGTGACGGTTGAATTTCCAGTCGCCTTCGGCTTTTGGTTGCTTGTTGTCTTTCCAAAGGGTTGGGGGGCCAGTTGTGACGGCACGAGGGCCTCGTCTCAGAGTCGTTGTGGTCAGTATGTCAATCAAGTTCAATAGTTGTCGGCTGGATGGGCCGCAGAACCTTGGACGTCAAGTACATGTAGGCATTGCCAACTGCACCGAACTAGACCATGATGAGCAACCGGTAAGCGTCACCCTACCTGACTGGAGTCCTCCCTTGTGGTGCAGCAGCAGAGCCTCATTGCAGCCTCACCGTATCAATAATTAGAGCTAGGGAACGACACCGAGGCCTAACTCGGAATGACACCGGGCAAGCTAAAGCGGACAGGCCGTCCAAGGGGTGACTGATGGTGTGGTGGCGGTGCAGCCGACCGCGGTGTAATATTCTCCCGATTTGCAGCAACCATTTTGTCGGTCATATTTCAGGACAAGCGCAAAATTAGCGAGGCACACTGGTGAGGTGTCTCCGAGTTTTCAGCTCTGTGTTGCGACTAAGACAGCCAGGTCAAAGGTTGTATGGCCATTCATGTTGACATCGCATCACACGGCGGGTGAACCGAGTCCAGCATCGAATGGCCTCGCAAACACATCCCAAGCAAGCTTCTCATTGGACGCAACAGCTACGCAGTCCCTGGTCGTTGTTCATCATAAGTAATAGAGAGAGAAAGAGAAGTAATGAGTTTGGCCGATATCGGTTTCATTCAAGGGGGGTCAATATTCTTCTTACCATCGCGATGCTCACTGGTTCAAGGCGGTCGGGCCTTCAGGATGAACAAACCAGGCGCGGAGCGAATCAACCCAGTTATCGCAGTAGCGTAGGTAAGGTATGTACAGGGTCGGATCTTTTCAGCCCATATGCCAAGGCACACTGAGAGGCGGCCTCTCTCAGCCTCTTTTTGGGCCTCGAGGCTCCCAGCGGCAGCCTTCCCTTCAAATCCAAGTTTCTCCGCAATTTGCAGTGACCTGGAACAACGCCGACATCGTCCACATTCCGCCACCTAGGAGAGTCAAGAACTAGGACCGATATGGATCCCTTGTCTGTCATCGCCAGCGTCTTGACGCTTACGGAAGCCCTGCTGCACGGCTTACGGGTGTTGCAACAGGTTCGAAACGCCCACAGCGACGTCCGAAGCGTTGTTGGGGAGCTCGAACAGTTCCACTCCGTGTTCAGACAGACAGAGGAAGTCCTCAGTCGGCCAGGCGTGTTCTCGGGCCTTTCGGAACAGGCAAAGGAAGCCCTGTCATTGATCGCAACTTCAGCTGAGGCGGAGCTCAGGCGGAGCTCCCAGTTACTAACAAAGGTGGCCGGATCCAACGACGGGGTCATCGACATTCATTACACCGCTTGGCTGCGCTACGGAAAGGACATCAGAAAGGGGTGTGCTAGGTTACGCGAACTGCAGGACAGTCTTGTGTTGGTTAGCGGAACGGTCGCGCTGTATGACTTGAGGAACGATACAAGTACTAGAAGGGGCCTCTGGTGCTGACTGGGATGATGTAGGGCCTCCAACTCGGTCATACGCCAGACCCTTGATCGTCTCGAAGACGGCCTGCTCTCGGAGCTGTACGGAACGACTCTCCACAACGAAAAGCTCCTGGAAGGCATTGCCTGTCAGCAACTCATGTTGATTGAGGGTCTGGTCGGTTCATCGAAGAGCATTGAGGGAGGCCATGGACAGAAACCTATTATCAGCTCAACAGCGCTCGCCGGCTTCCCAGTCCCCAATAACCAAGACCCCTCGTCTTCTGTCGTCCCCGTCCCTTGGTATCTGCCTTCCCCGCCGGAGCGAATGCTGGCCATTGAGAAGTGCCATGGTGTCTGCACTTGCATGTGTCATCGCCCTAGCAAAACGGTCACACCAACTGTCCTCAGCCCGCTCCTTGGACAAGCACATATTCGATACACTGCGGCGGCCCAATCGGGAAGGCTGTGCAACGAAAGGCTCTGCCGGAGACAGCGCGGCTACGAACTCCGGCTCAACTACAAGCTTCCATCTTGGCTCGCATCTCGCGTCCTGTCTCTGTCGGTCACGTCGCTCTCCGACGGCTTCGGCATTGTGCTCCGCGCACCGAGGATCGTCTCTGATGATGCTCCCATCCTGCGTTTTGCGGCGGCCAGGGACCTCCAATCCATCCAGTCGCTGATCGGACGTGGCCTGGCATCACCCGCGGATGTCGGTCATTCATATGGACTAACTGCACTTCACGTATGCTACACGATATCCCGTTCCTTACTCACAGGGATTCATATTCTGACTCTGCGGCAGATCGCGTTCGTCAACAAGGATATCCAAATGTGCCGCTTTCTCATGCAACATGGTGCAGATGCATACTACGAAACGTCTCTTCGGCGGTAAGCAACTACCTACCTCTCTCTACCTTACTGGGGGTTTGGTTTTCCTCTTTACATGTACTGATGCTACGTTTCTTCCACCCACCCAGCTCGGTAGTAGACATTGTAAGGGACGAAGTAATCAACAGCAAGGTCAAGCCCAGCGACAAGGACCACTTCGACACCATCTTCGCCGACCTCGACGACTACGAAAGCTTCCAGTTCTCCGTAGTGCACAAAAGCGTCCTCGGCATCAGCGGCATCGGCCTGCCGGCCCAGCTCGCCGCCTCCACGGCCGCCATCGACGCGCCGGACTCGCTGGGACGCACTAGCCTCTCGGCGGCAGCTTGGCGCGGCGACGCCGCCGCCGTCGACCTCCTCCTCCGCCACGGCGCCAACCCGGGCATCTGCACCCCGACCGAGATCTCCCCGCTGCACCGCGCCATCGAGGGGCGCAACTACGCCTGCGTGGTGCTCCTCGTCGAGCACGGCGCCGACGTCGGCCACGCCAACGTCCGGGGGCGCACGCCGCTGCACTACGCGTGCCGCGTCGACGACGGGGGCGAGGTCTGCGCGCTGCTGCTATCGGGCTCGAGCTCGAGCGTCGCGGACGTGGACGCGCAGGACCACGGCGGCGGCCGCGCCATCCACGAGGCCGTCGGCCGCGGGCTGCTGCCCCAACTGAGGCTGCTGCTCGAGCGCGGCGCCGACGTCGACTGCTGCACGCGGAGCGGCGACTTCCCGCTCAAGCTGGCGGTGGCACGGAGCGATGTTGCGTCGGCGAGGGCGCTGCTGGATGCCGGCGCCGATCCACGGGTTGGGGGCGGGTCGTTGCTGCTCACGGCGGCGAGCTGCGCGGATGCGCGGATGCTTGGGTTTTTGGCGGAGAATGTCTGGGGTATGGATGCTGCGGTGAGGGATCAGGAGGGGAATACTTGGGAGTCACTTTTCCGGGCGAGAGGGGATGAGTCTACGGAGGAGATGGCCGAGGGTTTGCGTCGCATGTGTCGTCGAGCTGAGGAAATGGAGAAGGCAGTGGATGGGGTCTCAGTGTAGAACCTGTGTTTGCACAATCATTGAGGAGGGTTGCTATTGACACACAGTATATATACGCTGGATTTACCAACACTTGTCCACAGTGCTTGCCTTGGGCCGGAGGGGCCGAGGATCTCCTGGGCAAGACAGTAATTATGAGTCCTGCGAAAGCAACACAACCTTCTCAGCGCTACTGGGCGATTGCAGACTGAGGTCTATGGCCAGGGTAGTTAGATTTCTAGGCAGTGTAAGGAGGAGATCGATCGAGGCTGGCTTGGCGGCAGAGCATTTCGTCTTGGGAGGGGGGTGCAGGTCGACTGTCTACGTCTCATCGCACATCGGGGGATATACAATTTTCAATGACTACATTTGTTGATGAGGTGCATATGTTGATGCCGGGCTTTGGTCTTAGCAACTACCAGAGGGGATCCTGGCCCAACTAAGTAAGGCCTTGTAGGCCCCTGGTCTTGGGGGCTCACTGAGGATCAAGTGTGTGACCACCTACCATACCTCGATTAGAGGTGCTTGGCTTCTTTACTGTAGAGCGAGTCTTATAACCTCAAGAAGGAATTCTCAAGTCTTTTGGGGCAACATTTCAGCCGGATACAGTGTCAGCATCGAGTTTGTTTTGGTCCCTCCCAATTGCAGCACAATTAGCCTTGCAGCGTCGGGGCGAGAACGGGGAGTCACAATTCCGTGCCCGGCTAGCAGAGTAGTGTGGGATAGCTTAGCAGCGCTCCAGGGATTTGAAGTCCCTAGGTGTTGCCAGGGGTAAGTGACTGTTGCTGTCCTCGGGTTGTTCCCGTGCCCCGTTCGTTTCCTTGAAGCCAACGCCCGTCAGAAACTTTGACTAGAGGTGGTTGTCGGTCTGACGTGCGCGAGACCACTCCTATAGGATGGGAAGGTATGAACCAGGCGGGAGGGCCGTGGCGTTCCTGGTGGCCGGTGTTGATTACTCGCGGACGGTCCGCTGTTGTGACAGGTACCTGGTAATTAAGAACCAGTTACGGGCTCCCACGGGCGCCCTAGCCATTGTGGGAACTCGGGGCCGCTTTATACCATTACTCGATATCAATGCTTGCTTCCAGGGGTGAAGGATATCTAGGTAAATTCGTGCTCTGGGAGTTAAAGAGAGAAGAAGACAGGAAAGGCAAGAAAGGTACGAACAATACAATACAGATTCAACAATGTCCATGGTTGTCCAGTATATAATAACAACAACGTAACAATGATCGTAGTTAATTCTACAGCGGCCTGGGCTCGGCTAGCTTACACGGAGAAGCCTCACCCATCATCCGTCCACCACGAACCGCTCGGGGGCCCATCCAAACCACGTCGCCATCTTTCTCCCAAGACTCCTTAATAATACCGGATACACGGTGGCGTCTGGGTGTGGCCTGTGGAATGTAATGCTTCCACTCTGATGGGAGTGGAAGCTCACGGCCGGGCCCCCCCCTTCGACAGCCGCGAAACCGGCGTCAGCCATTGCGGATAAAAATTTTGGCCAGCGGTGTTTGGCCTGGGTGTCTTGGCGGTTTGATGCGCTGATCATTTGCAGGACCAAGCGGTACTATGAGTCTTGCGGAAGCACTGTGGCCTTCGTAGTCATGCTGCCAGTGATCGATTCGCCCTTGTCGTCAGCAATGTTGCTCTTGGTGGCTTGCTTCAAGTTGGCGACGATCGGCTAGGTGTTCTGTGCGTTGGTAGAAGGTTGATTTACCTCCGGATTGGCGGAGCATCGTCTCTTCCCATAGAGAAGGAGACGCAGCCTTGATGCACAGGTCGGAGGGTTGTTGTAGGGTAACCCCTTGTTTGTTGGGCTTCTCAGGCAGAGGGATAGCCGGCTCCTCCTGGTTCCCTGTCTCCAGCTTTCTTGTTAACCCGTGGCCCTTCTGAGCCGTCTCGGAGATGAATCGGGGTAGTAGAGGTGCCCTGTTCCCAAGCTCAGATTTCTCGGGGATCAGGTGCCTCATATGCCGCTTGACATGGAGGGCTGACAGGTCAGATTTATTGAGAATTCCCGTGAGGCTTTTTGACATTGTTTTCTGGACCTCTGTTAGGGCGTCGTCCACAGCGGAGCTGCCGTCAGTTTCCTTATATAAAGGGGTTTATGTTGCTGAACCCCTGTCCGCGAGAGCATGGAGAGCTGGTCGGTGTCGATGCCTGCTCATACCCGCTCGAAGTTACCAATTTTGAGCTTCTCATTTGCCATTGTGACTGCGTGAGCGAGGCTGCCATCATGAGCCGCACGGGTGTTGTGGCCGCGGCAGGGTTCCAGAGGGATAATGGTGTCGTTCAGCGTCGAAATGTCGGCGATTTGCTTGTCATGTCTTTCCTCTTCGTTCGCGGGTAGGTACCTCTGGAGGGAGCCGAGGCTTATCGAAGCGGAAGCGTCATGGAGAGTCTTAGCAGGGCTGATGGCCACCTACGTGAGGCCAGGCTGGAAATTCTTCTCTGAGCTATCCAACAATGCGAACGCCAGCGTTGCACCCTGTGAATTGTGTACCATGATGGCGTAAGCGATGGTCACGAGAAACCACCACAAAGGTGCCAACAGTGACTGTTCCGTCCACTGGCTGTTCCCCATCCTTCCCTTGGAGCCACCACCTGTCACAAACTTTGGCCAGGGTGCTCGTGGTCCAGCCACCGCTGTTTCAACTTCAATGTTGGTGTCGGTGCCTCGCACGGGATTTCGCCTTCTGTCTCGCTTTGCCTTGTCCGAGTGGTCTGGGCGGCATCTTCCTGTTGAGCGACGGCTGCACCGCCTAACGCATCATCTTGTCGATGGCCGAGTGTCCGTCATCATCCGGCGGAGCGCCCAAAAGTGTTCGGGCCTTATACGGAATGTATGTAGCAAGTTAATGAGGGACATATGTTATATATTGAACCAGTATGTTTCCTGAGGCATCCGTGGGACAGTGCTTCCTTCTATACGAGAAGCAGACCTAGATAGGTCCTTTAGGAGCCAGTCCGGAGGAAAAGCAGGAAGGGCAACGGTTCAACAATGAAATAAAGGTTTAACCTACATTGTCCAGTAGACAAGAAAAACAACAACAACAACAATAAGACCCATCTGGCCTCGGCTGGTGTACACCAGGAACCCTCAATCGTCCACTGCGAACTGCTGGGCGGACCACCCAAACCAGGTTATTAACCTCCTCCCAAAGCTCCTCAACAACACTGGATATATTGTGGCGTCCGGGTGCGGTTTGTGGAATGTGATGCTTCCACTCCCGTCCAGGGAGTGGAAGCTCACTGCCGACCCCGCGCCCTCGGTGGGAACAAACCCGGCATGCTTCATTGCAGCCACAAACTTGGGCCAGCGGTGCTTGGCCTTTGCCTCTTGTCTGTCAGGGGCGCCCACCATCTGCTGGACAAGCCGATACGACTCCGGCGGGAGCATCGTGACCCCTTTGATAAGCCCCCTGCTGGCTTCTTTGCCGACGGTGCTGAGGTTGGGGGTTGGTATCGGCGGGGTGTTGTGCGAGGGCTTGGTGTGGTCGTTGGCTTCGCGTTCGCGCAGCATCATCTCATCCCATAGGGAGAGAGTCGCGATTCCATCTTGGAGTTCGGCCACTTGTGTTGGCTCGGAACTGGAACTCGCAGTAACCGTGGGTAACGCCGCCGCCGGTTGGGAATGAACTGCTGGTGTGTTCTCTGTCGGCGGGGAGTGGGTGCTGGCGACACCCGTGGGACCAAAAACGGGATCTTGTGGTTGTTCTCCCGCAGGAAAAGCTTGAGCATCCCAGTCGGGGATCAAGTTTGTGATAACCCCTCGCCTCTTGATAAGAGGAATTTGGAATTTTCTTGTCATGGAATTGAGCGACCCTGACAGGGCTTTCTAGACCCCTTTCAGCGTCTGCCGAGCTTCATGCGATCGATGGGTGGCGTTGGCCTCGACGTCACCCCCTTTCTCCTCGACAGCAAGACAAACAGCCCTGAGACCTGCGGCCCCACGACGGGAGAGTTGGTCGGCGCACGGCACCCCGCAGTTTGATGAAACCATTGATGTGTTGTTTCTCGGTTACAATGGCGTCAGCGGTAAATGTGCTGTGGTCTTCGAGAATTTCCGCGTTAAACCTCCGAGACGATGTCAAGGCCTCCATCACATCAGTTAGGGTCGCGATGTCGGCGACCCTCCTCAATAGGCTGGAGCTCAGACGAGCTTTGGCCCCTTCGTCAATTCCAATTAGCGTTTGGAAGAAGTCGAGACTGATGGAGAGCGGCATGGTCGAGTCCTTTGTTTCGTCATATCCCATGGTCATCAAGCACCATTGGAGGGAATCGCGGAACATTACTCCCGAGCCACGTGGCGCCTGGAGTGACTCCCTGTCGATGCCTGACTCATGGTGCAAACTGGCATAGAGTTGAGTGAGCTGGTAGACCAGTTGTTGGGTGCAAGCTTGTTTTATATATGCCAGGAGGACCGCCTGTCTCTCCGCCCACTGGGTGCTGTGGTCATCGTCTCCAGTGTCTGCAGTCTCCCTTACCAACCGCTCCATCCGTTGGCGGACCTCTGCCCACCATAGTTTGTTAAGGAGCGGCTGTATGAAGACAACCTGGACACGATACGCCCACCTGGCATCGTCATCCAAGAGACATTTGCTAATACTGTCTTCCATCTCTGACACCAAGTATCTCACATACTCGGGATCGGTTTGGACGGACTTCAGCTCGTCCATTGCGGCGCGGTCGCGAGTGACGATGATCTCCAGCATGGATTCCAGAGTCGGTTTCGGATCACGGAACCCGGGCTTGGACTTTGGCACGACAGCGAGATTCTCCTTGCCAAAAGTGCTGAAGTTGTTGTCGACGAGTGCAGTCCATATCGGGAAGGGCCCAAGGACATCTGGTTTATGCTCAGAGACAGAGAGTGTCTCCGCACATTTCTCCTCGCGCTGGCGGATCTCGCGCATCAAATCGTCCACGACCTTGAGTAGAAGAGTCGAAATTGACTGGGCCGTCTGCAGGACGTAAATAGCCGCATTGAAGCCGAGGTCCATTTTAGCGTGAACTCTCGCTTTGTCCCAGTCGACCAGTTGGCCAAAGCGATCGGGGGTGAGTGCAACGCAATGGGGATTGTAATTGCAATTCAAGACTCCGTAAGTGAGAGCGAGTTGGGCGCACTCCAGGTCAAATAGAACCCAATCTGCAGGATGGTGAAACGAACGTTGATGCAGCAACGCCAAGAGGGGAAGCGGCGATTCGGATAAGGTTTCAATGTCCAGCCAAGGGGCCAGCCAGGTGTCGAGGTGTTTTGCGGATGTATTGTTGATCCGTTCGTGGAAGTGCTTCATCTGGCTCGAGCCGGTCGGGTACCAGGAATCGGATGCCGTGTTTCTCGGGATGTAATGCGGAGATGGAGGCTAGCAAGGTGCGCCGCTTCTCTCTCGATCGCTTCCTCCACCGCTTAGCGATTTGGTCCGCGTTGGTTGCGAGCGCTTGCTAGAGCGCAGCGTGGTTTGCCGTGATTTGATCCACAAGACCCTGCGCAAGCTCTTTGGTCTCGTGGTCGCTCAGGTCCCGAGCCAGTGGGAAATACTGTGGACTGCCAGGGCTGACGACCCACTTGCAGGCTGCGCAGCACGTCCCTTGCTCCTTGCGATGCAACCAGGAGACCACACATTGGCCGACGCTTCTCTGGCCAACGCCCGAGGCCACGAAGTGGTTTCGCAAATAGCACCCTGTCGAACACGACCGCCGCCTCTGGCAGATTCCCCTCGTTTACCGCTATATTATCCCGGCCTCGTCCTTTCAAAGCCCTCTCCTGCACCAAAGGGCGGCAATTCGAGCATTCGCCGTCCGCTGCCGTGCCGCTGATCCGACGCTACAATTGACCGCATCCAACGCCCAGCTAGCCGCCGCCATGGCCGACTCACCCTTCACGACACCGAAAAGGAAGCGCAACGAGATGCTCGATGATGGCACGCTCAAACTCAACATAGCTACACAATTCACCTTCGACGTCAATTCGGGGTTCGACGACGGCAATGCGAGCCCACAGACACGGGTAGTCCACAGGTTCAAGGGCCTCGTGCTAGGGGGTGGGGGCGGGGGTGCTGGACCCTCGGCAGGATTTCCTACGATCGACAACGAGGCCAAAGACGCCTCCCGCAAGCGAATCAAGCTCCCAGACGTCGAGATGCTCGATGCCGACAGCCCAGCCGCCGCCGCCGCGGAGCCGGCCTACCCATCCCCACCCCGCCGACCCCGGTTCAACAAAGGCGGCAGCCCCAGCCGCCGCCGGGCCTCCCCGAAATCAGTGCGCCTCGCCCTCGACGACGCCGTAGTCGGGCAATCCGAGACGGTCGCCCACACCAGCAGCGACCAAGACAACGACGACACCACAACCCCCTCCCTCACCCCACCAACCCCTCCCGCGGTTACCTCCCGCCCGCTCCCGCAGCAGCAGCAACCCCGCACCACCAAAAGAGCCGGGACACCCCCGTTCCGAACCACAACAACCAAACCACCTTCCCCAGAATCCTCGACAATAACCGACCCCCTCCACGCCTCCCTGACCTGGCACGACGACGAAATCACAATCTACGACCCGGACGACTCGGACGACGACGGCACGGGCATCAACGGCATCGGCTTCAAGCCGACCCCCGCCATCGCCTACGCGCGCACCGTGCGCCGCCGCCAGCAGCTGGCCGAGTACAGGAAGCGGGAGGAGCGCGAGGCGCGGGCGAAGAGGAGTCTCATGAGGCGGCGGGGCGCGAGTCCCGCGCCGGGGGTGTTGGATGGTGGCGCCGGGCCGGGGAAGAAAGGGAAGGTGGGGGATAGGAGGAGGGTGAGGTTTTTGGAGAGGGAGGGGGCGGCTGCGGTGGGGGTGGCGGGGGAGTTGATTGGGGTTTGAGCTGAGGTGGTTGTTTTGTTTGTTGATGTTGTGGGATATGTGGGCTTTACTTTACTTGCTGGTTGGGTTATGGAGTTGTGGGGATTGATTGGGAAATCGTCTTTGGCTTGCTGAGCTGGATTGCTATTATGAGGGATGACTCTGGATGGCTACTGTGCGTTGCTTGGTTTGAACTTTCAAGGATACTCGAGTGCATGACTGCACAACCTGATGGTTGGCTTGGGATGGCGTTTTGGCAGGGTCCCGGGTGACGGATCTGGGTGCCTGGGAACTGCTTCTTTGTATACAAACGGCGTTTGATCGGATGGGGAGCTAGGAGCTGGCCTTCACTTCACTCATGAGCCACACGGCCTAGGGGATTCAACAGAGCTCTCTTTTGTCACACCACAGCAACTTGACAGGCAATCCTACAAGGCCGACGGCGGAATTCACCACCATTCCCACCCCGTCTGCCTCCAATGTCGTGCCTGCTGTATCCTACACCACAACATACACACCCCATCCCCCAACCCACATTAACACTCCCCTACCAAAACCGCCACCCCCTCCTCCTCTCCTCCTCCTCTTTCCTCTTCGCCTCCCCCTCCCTAACCCTCCTCTCCTCCTCCTCCTTCTCCCTCTTCTCCCTCGCCTGCTTCGCCGCGTACACCTCCACCACCCGCTTCACCTTCTCGCGCTCCTGCTGCCGCCGCAGCTGGCAGTACTCGTACTGGCCCACCGCCGCCAGCACCCCCGTCCCGACCGCCCAGTTGGCCGCCCGGGGGATCGGCAGGCCCATGATCCAGCGGATGGCCCCCACCGCGGCGCCCGCGCCGATGCCGGTTAGGAGACCTGTGCGCGAGCAGGGCGCTTGGTGGAAGGTGAGGAAGTCGGCGGGCTTGATGGTTTGGACGGCGTCGGTTAGTGTGGGGGGCTGGCGGGGGCGGGGTTGGCCGGCGGTGGGTTTTTGGGGTTGTTGGGGGGGTGGTGGTTGCGAGGCGGAGGTGGAGGGAGATGCGTCGGTTTGTTGGAGCCAGGGGCGGGTTGGGTCGGCGGGGCCGTTGTCTCCCGGGGGTGATTGTGGTGTTGACATGGAGGAGGGGAGCTCGTCGCGACTCGGGTGGGTGTTTGGAGCTGTAGAGGGGAGAGGTCGGAGAGGTTGCGCGGGGGCGTGTCGGAGTCAAGGTATTGGGGGTTGGCGCAGCAATCGCGACCTATTACTTCAACGAGACCATATGTTAGCAATTGACTCTGTGTTGGCAGTGGCTGTGTTAGGGCCGGATGTAGTTACCTTGCTCTGGCAGCAACTGCGCTCTCGTCCGCATTCGCGATGCAAGCTGCTGCCGAGTGCCGTCCGATCTTCAATCTGCGGCTCGGCCCGTGCTTTGCCGACAAAAGGGACAGGGAGGGTTGGGTGCGGCAGAGTCAGTGACAGGGTTAGGGTCAAAGCACGCTGGCAATAGCAACCCCTGTCCCGGTGCTGTGCCCCGCCTGTCGCGTCGCGTAGGCCAGTCGCGGTTTGGCGCGTCTGTGGACAGGCATGTTTAATGGGTTTTGACAACTCACCAGCACCCACAGGAATCGACCACAGCTTTTGGCACCAGGCCTTTATGCGCCCAAGACGAGTACCGCCTTTCGATGCAGGTCGTTTTATGACGAACTTCTCCTTTCATTTCAGATACCCGGTTCTTCCCTAACGCCTTCTTTCGACGCCGCTTGCCTCGACCGAGGGCCGCCCCAAAAAACAAGCCCAGGGCAACACGGCCCGCCCACAACCAAAATGCCCAACACATCCCTCCGACGGCCACAAAATGGCTACCGCCGCGGCGGCAAGGTCGCCTACCATGGCGCGCGAACCCGGACATTCGCGGCATCGTCCAACGCACGCGGCGAGGCGACATCCATGGACGAGAAATGGGAGCGGACAGCCCTGGCACACCAGATCGACGAAAACATGGGCTTTGGGCGCTACGATGCAGGGCGCAAGCGCGAAGGCTGGCTTGTCAATGTGCAGCCCACCTCAATTGACGACCCCAGAGTACCCGGCGGCGGTGGCAGGGCTGCCCTCGACTGCTACTTCATCGAGGAGGACGGATCGACGTTCAAGGCCACGATCGAGTACGAGCCATACCTGCTCATTGCCTGTCGAAAAGGGCATGAGGGCGAGGTCGAGGAGTGGTGCAAACGAGTCCCGGGCGGCGGCGTGATCAAGGGCATCAGAAGGGTCGAGAAGGAGGACCTCAACATGCCTAACCACCTGCTTGGGTATCGAAGGACGTTCATCGAGTTGAGGTTCCACAACGTACAAGACTTGATGGCAGCCAGAAGGGATATCATGCCCATTGCGGAGAAGAACAAGAAGGGGATGGATGCGATGGACACATACGCCGAGGTCGCTACGTGAGTGCTTGCCCGTAAACCAGGAACAGTGAGGGCATGGCTAACGGACACAGCGCGAACAACGGCAACTTCGATCTTTTTGACGACGACCCACGAACTGATGAGCGACGAAACAATGCATCTTTTGCCGAGGCGAGCGACTTCATTGTCGATATTCGGGAATACGACGTCCCATACCACGTTAGAGTAATGATAGACTTGGGTACGTCAAATCCCTGAAGTGCAGGGCGCTGGACTGACGTGTGACAGACATTCGTGTGGGTACCTGGTACTTTGTGGAGGCGAAGAACGGCATCACGACGGTCGTCCGCAATGAGGAGCGCCTGGCAATGGCCGACCCAGTTGTCATGGCTTTCGATATCGAGACGTGCAAGGCTCCCTTGAAATTTCCCGACTCGGCTGTCGACCAGATCATGATGGTGTCCTACATGATTGATGGTCAGGGGTTTTTGATCACGAACCGCGAGATTGTGTCAGAGGACATCGACGACTTCGACTACACACCGAGGCCAGAATACCCGGGGCCATTCATGATTTTTAACGAGCCCGACGAGAAGGCCCTCCTCGAGCGCTTCTTTCTCCACGTCAAAGAGGCCCGGCCCACCGTCATCGCCACTTACAACGGTGACTTCTTCGATTGGCCCTACGTCGAGGCGCGTGCTAGCTTCAACGGCATCGACATGTACCACGAGATTGGGTGGAAGAAGGACAACGAAGACCAGTACAAGTGCAACTACAGCGTGCACATGGACTGCTTCCACTGGGTCAACCGCGACAGTTACCTGCCCCAGGGCAGTCGAGGTCTCAAGGCCGTCACTGTCGCCAAGCTTGGATACGACCCCGATGAACTCGACCCCGAACTCATGACGCCATACGCCAGCGAGCGGCCGCAAACGCTGGCTGAGTACTCGGTCTCCGATGCCGTTGCCACCTACTACCTCTACATGAAATACGTCCATCCTTTCATCTTCTCCCTGTGCACCATCTTGCCGCTCGGGCCAGACGACACCTTGCGGAAGGGCACCGGAACACTTTGCGAAATGCTGCTGATGGTGCAAGCCTACCAAAAGGGGATTGTACTGCCCAACAAGCACATGGCACCGAAAGAGGCGTTCTGGGAAGGCCATTTGCTGGACTCGGAGACTTACGTGGGTGGACACGTCGAGAGTATCGAGGCCGGTGTCTTTCGGGCAGACATCCCGGTGAACTTTGCTGTTGAGCCCGGGGCAGTGGACGAACTCCTGCGTGATCTGGACGCAGCCCTGACCTTCAGCATCACGGTGGAGGAGAAGAAGTCGATGGACGATGTCACCAACTACGAAGAGGTCAAGCGGCAAATCACTGCGAAGCTTCTGAACCTCAAGGAGACGCCCAACCGCAGCGAGCGGCCCCTGATTTACCACGTCGACGTCGCGTCCATGTACCCCAACATCATGACGACCAACCGGTTGCAGCCCGACTCCATGATCTCCGAGTCTGACTGCGCGGCGTGCGACTTCAACCGCCCCGGCAAGACCTGCGACAGGAGAATGCCCTGGGCATGGAGAGGCGAGTATTTGCCGGCGAAGCGGGACGAATACAACATGATCAGGCACGCTCTGGAAAACGAGAAGTTTCCGGGCAGGTTTCCCAACAGTCCGATGCGCTCTTGGCAGGACCTGAGCCTGGAGGAGCAGGCCACTCTCACCAAGAAGCGAATGCAGCTCTACTCGCAAAAGGTATACCACAAGATCCGCGACTCAACCACCATCGTTCGGGAAGCTATCATCTGCCAGCGCGAGAATCCTTTCTACATCAACACCGTCCGCGACTTCCGCGACCGTCGGTACGACTACAAGGGCAAGGCCAAGGTCTGGAAAGGCAAAACGGAGACTTTGAAGACCTCAGGCGCGTCGGCCTCGGAGGTTGAGAGCGCCAAGAAGATGATCGTCCTGTTCGACTCACTGCAGTTGGCACACAAGGTCATTCTGAACTCCTTCTACGGCTACGTGATGCGGAAAGGATCGCGTTGGTATTCCATGGAGATGGCGGGCGTGACCTGCCTGACGGGAGCAACCATCATCCAGCTTGCCAGGTCGCTAGTCGAGCGACTGGGCCGCCCCCTTGAGCTTGACACGGACGGTATCTGGTGCATGTTGCCGGCCACGTTCCCAGAGAACTTTGCGTTCAAGCTCAAGAACGGCAAGAAACTCGCCATCTCGTACCCCTGCGTCATGTTGAACCATCTGGTCCATGCAAAGTTCACCAACCACCAATACCAGACCCTGGTCGACCCCAAGACCTTCAAGTACGAGACGCACAGCGACAACTCCATCTTCTTCGAGGTCGACGGCCCCTACAAGGCCATGGTTCTCCCTACTTCCAAGGAGGAGAACAAGAACCTGAAGAAGAGATATGCCGTGTTCAACGACGATGGCAGCCTGGCGGAGTTGAAGGGTTTCGAGGTGAAGCGGAGAGGTGAGCTCAAGCTCATCAAGATCTTCCAGCAGCAAATCTTCAAGTTCTTCCTCGAGGGCACGACTCTGGCCGAGTGCTACACCGCCGTGGCCAAGGTTGCCAACAGATGGTTGGACGTGCTTCACAGCAAGGGCTCGACTCTCGCCGATGAGGAACTCATGGAACTCATTTCGGAAAACCGCAGCATGACCAAGACCCTGGAGGAATACGGCAGCCAAAAGTCGACGTCTATCACCACCGCCAAACGCCTGGCGGATTTCTTGGGAGAAGGCATGGTCAAAGACAAGGGCTTGAACTGCAAGTTCATCATTTGCGCCCGGCCCAAGAGCGCGCCGGTCACGGAGCGTGCTGTCCCCGTTGCCATCTTTTCGGCCGAGGAGGAGACGAAACGCCTGTATCTGAAGAAATGGCTGAAGGAGGAGCCTGCCGATACGGACCCGAGGGCACTGCTCGACTGGGATTACTACCTCGAGCGTCTGGGCTCAGTCATCCAGAAGCTCATCACCATCCCCGCCGCTCTGCAAAAGGTGCGCAACCCTGTGCCACGCGTGCCGCACCCGGACTGGCTGCAGCGGCGGATCAATATCAAGGACGACAAGATGAAACAGAAGAAGCTCACGGATCTCTTTGGGCCGACAACCAAGGGTGCTCCGCTCGAGGAGATCGCGGCCAACCGGCTCGGCGATGTGGAAGACATCGGGAACCTCCTCAAGCCTAAAACCGTCAGCTCTGCCATCTCTGCTTCCCAAAAGACGCCCTCGGCGCAGAAACGCAAGTCCCCTGAGCCGGCAGAGAACCAAGACCCGTTTGCTGCTCTCCCAAAGAAGATGCCTTCCCCCAGCGAGGACTACCCGGCGTTCTTGGAGTACCAAAAGCTGAAGTGGAGGCTGCAGAAGCAAGCACGAGCACGCCGGAGACACCTCTTCGGCGACAGGCGCGGAAACATCCAGAGCAACATCCAGCAGACGTTCCGAAACCAGGCAGAGATCACGTTCAGGAACACCTGGCAGGTGCTGCAGCTCAGGGCTACCGACAGCCCCGGCATTGTCCTCGCCTACGTGCTCATCGATGGCAAGATCCACACAGTCAAGATCAACGTCCCGCGCCAGGTCTTCCTCAATCTCAAGAGCAAAGAGTTGCCAGACATTGAAGTCGATGGCTGCCACGTCGAGCAGGTCTACCACACCCTGCCCAACGGCCACTCGTCGGTGCACTTGTTCAAGCTCACCGTGCCCGAGGAGATTTACTTTGCCGAGGCAGAGAAGTTCTCGCTGCTTTTCAACCACCCCAGCGTCGAAGGTGTCTACGAAAAGCAGCTCCCGCTCAATCTCCGGGCCGTCCTGCAGCTGGGTAACCGCTGCACCATCGACGAGAGTCAGCCCGGCGTGCTCGGCAAGGGTCTCGACCAGGGATTCGATCTGGCCAGCTTGACGAAGCCAGCCAAGCCCAGGTCCTACCTTGACGGTGCCCGCATGTCGTACATCTACCTCTCCCACATCAGCGCGGGGGAGCGCCAGATCTTCGGTGTATTTTCGACAACAGGCGACAAGGCACACTTCATTATCCAGCAGAAGAACAAGGATGGTGGCCAGGACCTGCCGAATATCGCCAAGTTGTACTCGGATTTCCTCGCGCGTAGGAACCGGGAGGAGCCTGCCGATTCCAACTGGCAGGAGTGTTTCCCGTACCAGGAGAAGCTGGCGTTCAAGGTCACTCAGGTCACTACACGCCGGAAAGCGTTCCTCGAGGTCGGCGATGTGGTCAAGAAGATGAAGAAGGAAGAGTCGGGCCCGACCATGATGGTGATCCAGTCCTCGCAGCGGAATCTGCTCGTGCACGACATCCCGGTCTTGGGAGAGTTCCCCGTTTTGCCGTTGCGATACGACCAAGCCGACAGCTCCTTGCCGCCGTTGGGGTGGCAGACAGTCGTTGCCCGTCGCTTGGTGAACCATTACTTGAGCCTCGGGTCCTGGATCAACCACCTCACGGCTTTGGCCAAGTACGGAGACGTGCCCCTGTGCAACCTCGAACGCGACGACCCTCGCTTTCTCATCGACGTCGCCTACGCTCGCCGGTTGCAAGCCAACAACGTCGTGCTATGGTGGTCAGACAGTCCACGGCCTGACCACGCAGGGTACGAGAAGGACGATGTGGCCGGCCCGCTGGACCAAGTCCAGATGCCGTCCGTCAACAACCCCGGCACCTTCGCCTCGGTCTGCATCGACTTGGAGATTCGGAATCTGGCCATCAACACCATCCTCACGTCGTCTCTCATCAACGAGCTGGAGGGCGCTGACGGCATCTCATTCAACCCCGCAGGCGACGGGGCAGGGGATGGGAATGAAGCCTTGTTCTCGGAAAATGCGTTTGCCAACGCCGGTGTACAAGTCCTCCGGGAGATGGTCAAGTCGTGGTGGGCTGAGGCTTGCAAGGGGTCGACGATGGCCGACGTCATGGTGCAACACCTTGTCCGCTGGGTTGAGTCCCCGGCGTCCTGCCTGTATGACCGCGCCCTGCACTATTATGTGCAAATGATGAGCCGAAAGGCCCTTCTTCAGCTCATGGCAGACTTCCGCCGCGTCGGCTCACAGGTCATCTACGCCAGCCCCAACCGTCTGCTCCTGCAGACGACCAAGTCGGAGGTCGGCAACGCATATGCCTACGCGCAGTACATCCTCAAGAGCATCAAGGGCAAGCCCCTCTTCCACTTCATCGACCTCGAGATCAAGGAGTACTGGGACTACCTCGTGTGGTACGATGAGTTCAACTACGGCGGCAAGGCGTGCCAGCAGGTGGTCGAGCAGGACGAGCAGGACCTGCAGATGATCATGCACTGGCAGATGGCGACCTTCCTGCCCATCCGACTACAACCCACCTTCCGCGACTGGGTCGTCGAGTTCATCGAGCTCATGCACGGCATCAAGCGTCCAGCAACAGGGAGCGATCCCACCGCCACCCCTCGCCTCACCCAACTCCCCATCCGCAACGGCAACGCCGGCCTCGCCGAGGACGCACCCGGGCAAATCATCCTCGGCAGCGCCTTCGAAAAACCCCTCAAGAAGGAAATCACCTCCCTCATCACCACCCAAAAGCGCGAACTCCTCCACCCGGAACTCGCAGCAGATTACACCTTCCCAACCCTCCCAGGCTCCCACCTCGCCCACCTCACCCCGCAATCCGCCCTCACCACCACCAACAACAACAGCAAGACCAAACCCACCGCCGCCGCCTCAGCCAACCCCGTCCTGGAACTCGTCAAGTCCCTCATGCAGGTCCTCTCCCTCGACAAAAACATCACGCTCGAAGCCCGCCTCCTCCGCAAGGAACTCCTCGCCCTCTTCGACGTGCGCGAGTTCTCCAAGGAGGGAACCTTCCAAAACCCGTCCGAGTCCCTGCGCCTAACCCAGCTGAGCTGTGACAACTGCACCATGGCGCGGGACCTCGATCTCTGCCGCGACGAGGACTTGCTCCCCCCGTCTTCTGGGGAGAACAGCGATGAACAGGGGGGTTGGAGCTGGC
Organism: Parachaetomium inaequale; assembly: GCA_033296685.1. NCBI lineage: Eukaryota > Fungi > Ascomycota > Sordariomycetes > Sordariales > Chaetomiaceae > Parachaetomium > Parachaetomium inaequale. Next base: position 105,470 of record MU854369.1, on the reverse strand, counting down.
GGTGCCTGTATTGTGAACACGAGTACGACCGCAACGGGGTCGAGGAGCGGCTGCTGGCTGAGGTGGAGGCGCTGGTGGTGCAGTGGGCCGGGCAGGACCTCAAGTGCGGGCGGTGTGGCGCGCTGAGGGTTAATGAGTTTATGGAGCACTGTACGTGCAGTGGGGAGTGGAAGGAGAGTGTGCATCGCGGGGAGGTGGTGAGGAGGCTGGGGGTGTATGGGAATGTGGCGAGGTTTTATGGGCTGCGGATGTTGGGGGGGGTGGTGGAGGGGGTTTTGGGGGGGTTGTGAGTGTGAGGGTTGGAATTTGGAATTGGGTAGAGGGTTCTGATGGGAATGTTGAGCGTTGGGATGTCAATGTCCCAGGGTTAGTTGGGATGTCTGGGGATATAATTCATGGGTTATGTTGACTGAAGGAGGCGGGACCAGGAGTTGTTTGCTTCAGATTGGAGTTCAGGTTGTACAAAGTACTCCTTGTTTGTCTCTTCTATTTCTCTACCAACATGTCCAGTTCCTCTTTCTTGCCCCCTATTCCTGGAGTTTCTTTTTCACATTATATGTCTTCCCTTGTGCAGATGTTCTCTTCATCGTCTTTACCCTCTGCTTCCCTTCTTTCCCCCACAGCGTGCAGATTGACGCTACACCTGTTCCGGGGAAGATAATCATAGCGTGGTACTTAGCCACCGCTAAGCCAGAAACAGCAAATAAGCCAAGAAGTCAGAGATACAGCCAAACCCTATGTATTCGATACTACAATACAAGTATCAGTACCCAGTGCGCCCGCCCTCCCTTTCAATGACCTTTCTTAACCGGGCCGGTTTTGAATGGGCCAGGTCTCGAAGAAAAGTCGGGGGCACTGTATCCCATGCCTCCTGAATAGCCTGTCGGAGCTGCGCGCGGTTGAGGCTCTGTATATCGTAATATCGTTCAATCCAGTCCTTTATCCAATGCTATACATTTTCAATGGCATTTAATCAGGGCTCCGAGCCGGCTATTGAACAACCTCGATTCCAAGTGCGGCCAAGAGGCGCCTGGTTGATCGGCCTGAATGCGCCGACGCATTGTCCTGTTGAAATACTATATCTCCTTGTTCCACACAAAATGTATAGACCAACGGGACAATGAACCGTTGATATTTCTCAGCTGTGATACCGCCGTACTCCTTCTCCCAAAAAAAGGACGGACCTTTGACACCTCCTGCAAAACTACCCCAGAACATCCAGCCATACGGCTTCTCTCGAATCAAAGCCCACGTCTCTGAGTCCTCGACGTTGTGGATAGTGAGCCACTGCTTCCACATATGGCTATTGGTTGCCCACGTTCCGTCAGAGAACAACACCCGCTCCCAGTCTTCCGGCCGGGGCCGTAATGCGAGTTGTTCGTATGCAAAAGCAAGACGGTCGGCCTTGTACCGGTCGGTTAGTTGAATCCTCCGTAGCCGCACTATCCTCTTCCAGCCAAGAGACTGTAATGCAGTCGTGATTGCATGCTCCCTGTAAAGCTCAAAACCTGGTATATAGTACCGAAGATCTGGCCATGGGAGCTTGCGGTAGAGCGGGTCAGCACGGAGAAGTTCGACGAGAGCGTTCTTTTCAGGGGTCCTGATTTCAGGCTTGCGGCCACGTTGATACTTCCTCGGGGTCAGTGGCCCAGTCAGAGCATCTTGTACCTGGTGGAAGGTCTTGCCAGTAGCCTGAGCTATTTTGAAGTAGTCCCACTTGTTGTGCTTGCGAAGGGTATGTATTTCGAGCTTTTCGTCGCGTGTAAGTGGCTTCGAATGCCGTAAGCCCCGCAGAATTGGGCCGTGTCGGATGGTATCGTGGGCTTGTCGTTGCACTTGGAGGTGGTACAATCGCTGCGCACAGGGCGAACTGTGGATATTGCTGTTGTTGACTAACGCGCATACATCCATCGCATTGAACGCGACTGCGTTCGACTTGGTGGACTGCGTTCAGCAGGGTGGGGATTTAATCTGCAGGTATTTTCGCATAGAAACTGCTAGAAAAGTGACCTGGGTAGAAAATTTCGTAAGTGGCTAGCCAAAATATGGGTCAAAGTATCACACTAGGATTATTTCCCCGGAATAGGTGTAGCGTTACTCCGTAATTATCGCCAATCGGATTTCGATAGTGAGGTAAAAAGTCTGTGGGCCCTGATCTGCCCATCAACACCGCTCGTGTGCGTTTGCTCCCAACCCGGAACAAGAGGCAAGCGTCCAATGCACTCTGCTGCTTCTGTTCTGCCCTTGATGAGCTTGCTCTTTAATCCTGCACGGATGGGCAGCGGCGACTGCAACCCGGCCCTCGCTTTACCTCATTAACCAGTCGGTCAGTACCTAGGTGCCCTGCTCGTGGTCGTCGTCCGACTCGTCCCCAGCACTGACACTCTGACAGACCCAGCCCTCCCACCATCGCGATGCTCAACGACCAAGAAATCGAACGGGCCGCGGCCCAGCTGGCCGACTACAAACGGAGCGACGCGCTCTCCCAGCTCCTCGATCAATACTCGGTCCTGATCGACGATTACAAGCGTCTCAAGAGCGACTACGAGGAGGAGCGCGAGTCGAGAGAGAAGTACAAGCAGATGGCCAAGGACCAGGAGCGCAACCCGTTCGTGCTGGTCCTCGTCGACGGCGATGGCTACGTCTTCAACGAGGCGCTGCTTTCCAAGCGCGCCGACGGGGGAAGCGTGGCTGCCCAGCTGCTAAACGACGAGGTTAAGGCCAGTCTGCGGCGGAAGGGCCTCGAGCACTGCCAGGTCATGGTGCGCATCTACGCCAACGTCTTTGGCCTGTCCAAGGCCCTATCCAAGACGGGCGTGGTCGGCGCCGACAGCCGGTCGCTGGCCCCCTTCATCGCCAGCTTCAACCGATCCTACGGCCTGACCGAGTTTGTCGACGCCGGCCAGCTAAAGGAGAACGCCGACTTCAAGCTGCGCGCCATGCTCCGCCTCTATGCCGACAACAGCCAGTGCAAGCACATCTACTTTGCCGCGTGCCACGACGTCGGCTACATCTCGGAGCTTACGCCCTTTATGGGCAATAGTTCCAAATTCACCCTCATCAATACTCCCGGGGTCCGCTTCCACGACGAATTCACCAAGCTGGGCATGGGTATTGAAGAGTTCCGCGCCGTCTTCCGGCATTCCCCCCTCGACGGGCCCGCCCCCTACCGCCCCATCAACGGCGTCGTCGGGACCCCTGCCAAACCAGTCTTGGGGCCGCCCCAGCCGGCCTCGCCTACTAAACCGTCGTTGACCCTAGCGGCCAGCGATGATTCGAAGACTGTTTGCCTGTTCCACTCGATTGGAAAGTGCAAATACGGCAAATCCTGCAAAATGTTGCACGGCACCACGCTCGCCGAGCCGAAGAGCAGCCAGCAGTATGCAGGTTTGCCCACGCCCTCCAGCCCGGGAGGCAGAAACGACAACATAGCATCCCTTGCCTCTCAACTGTCCAACCTGCCCAAGGCGCACGAAATACCCGACGGCTGCGTCGCGGTTAACGCCAACAACTACCGGCTCGACCCCTACCAGCCGCCCATCAGCGCCGACGTCATGAGCCGCCTAAAGGCCCGCGTCGACAAGCGGCGCGTGTGCAACAGCTTCCACCTGCAGGGGGCCTGCGACGCCGGCGATCGCTGTGAATACGATCACGAGCCGCTCGAGCCCGAGGTCCTGCCAGCGCTGCTGTCGCTCGCCCGGTCCCAGCCCTGCCCGCGGCGCGGCGGGTGCCGGCTCGAGGGGTGCAGCCACGGGCACATCTGCCAGAACCCCGAGTGCAAGCACCGCGGCGGCAAGGCGTACTGCAAGCTGCCGTATCTGTCGCACCTTGAGCCCCTCGGCGACGCGCGCTTCCCGCCTAGCGTCCCCAAGGGGGGCCGCAAGACCAACGGCGGCAGCGCGAGCAGCACCGCTAGCGGTTAGATCTATCGGGATCGATCGACCCGCGTGGAGGATACCGGACGATACCGGACAATACCGGTGTATCGTCGGTGTAATTGATGGACTATGTGGCCTGACCTACCGAAGTCGGATACTCCCAGCTCGGCAACCTCTAACACATGTCCCGGGAGCAGCTCCATGCGGGGTGCATACATGGACACAACAACAGTATTAGGATGATGGGCAGAAACAACTCGGGCGTGTTTGCTGTTCGGGTATATGTCGCGCGGTGCTTGTTTCTGCTCAAGGGGTATGGCTCCTTGTCGCTGGAGGAGCCTGTCAACATCTGTTAAGGAAAAGCGCAGGAGGTAGCCGTCTGTGTTGGGCAACATTGCTGTGAACAGCAATGAAGGGAAGAATGTACTACGCAATGCGTATCTGACTTGAGAATCGGAATGCAGCAGCTTGCTACCTTATGTAGCTCAATGTCAAAGTATCTACTGTACCAGAGTTTGAGAGCTCATCAAGACATCATGTGCCAATGCTTGTCATCCAACATGAAGCATCCCCCAGCAGAGCCACTCTCCTCTGTGCCATTACTCAAAATCATCAAAACACGTTCAACACCAACAGAGCGAAGCTTCTCGCCTGGTCACTGGCAACCCTAACCCCCCATCCGAAACACAGCACAGGCCACCTGCCCTTTTCTCTGCGACCCAACGGCGCTTGTGGGCGCTGGTTGGCTGCAGCCAAAAATATCCAGCCCGAAACTCGGACGACACACGGCCCCACGGCCCCACACCGGCCCGGCCCCGGGACCACGCCCCCGTTGGCCCACTCTCCCCCCTTTTTTCCCCTGTCTCACATCAAGGGCAAACCAACCCGGAGGCCGGGCCGGTGTCTGTCAAAAAAAAAACAATCAAAGCAAGCCGAGGTTTCAGTTCCGTCCAGTATATGCAGCCTTGCGGCGGCCCTCGTCCGATTCCAGTCGGGGATACCCCCTCTGAGGGCGGCACTCATCTGCCGATATCCGTCCGGCCGGCCCCCGGGACCTGAAGTGGCCAAACGACGGCCGGGTCATCACAAGTCGGCTGTTTAATGTTTCAGTCTAATGGATGGGAAACCGGCCCCCAGATCGACACGTCCGAAGTGCTATAAGACGGGGCCTGTTCATCGCTGTGGATCATGTTTCTCGTCTCATCAGCTTCATCAGACGATCCAGCAGCATCTTCAACAGTCCTTTGTTTTTTTTCAGCCTCGGTCCTTTTATCCTTAGCAACACACACTCTCTGTGTACTGCCAACACAACACGCACAAAACAAAACACACTTCTTCCTATCAATTTTGCGGTTCATCCCAGCCATCAAAATGCAGCCCACCACCAGCCTCGCCCAAACCCTCCTCTTCCTCCTCCCCCTGGCCACCGCCGCCGCCACCACCACCACCACCCCCAACGACAAGGTCGACGTCAGCCCCCGCGGCGTCACCAACGCAGTCAAGGGCTTCTTCGGCGACCCGGTCGCCAAGGTCAACGAGCTGTCGGCGTGCATGACGGTGTGCGCCTTCGACCCCTTCTTCCCGGACGAGTGCGCCGAGGACGCCGAGGCCATCGACTGCTTCTGCAACCAAAAGCACAAGGACGGCAGCGACGCGGCCGCGGGGGAGGCGTGGAACAACAACACCAAGGTGTGCTTCGACGACCTGGCCACCAAAGAGCGCAAGTGGGCCACGCGCCTGGGCTGCAAGCCCGACGGGTTCGAGGACGGCAAGATCGTGGATATTTGTGGGGCGGTGGCGGGTGCGGATCTGCAGAAGAAGAATGAGACGGGGATGGCGCTTGGGGGGAATTTTGCGAAGGTTATGGGGTGGGATGAGGAGGAGGGGGCTGAGGGGAAGACTACTGGAAATGGGACTGGGAAGGAGAGCGGTGCTGCTGCTGCTGCTGGGGCGGGCGCTGTTGCCAGGATTACGGGTGCCGTGCTGGCGGCTGCGGTTGGGTATGCTGTTGCTATGCTTTGAGCGTGGGGTTTGAGAGGGTAATAGGGGTGTTGTTTGTGGGTTTGTCTGGTGTCTGGGCGTTTCATGATACAGCGGACTGGCGTTGGGTGTTTGAGGATTCCTTTTTTGAGTTTGAATGGTTTGTTTTGTTCGTTGTTTGTTTATGCTTTAGTTTTTGTTTTCCTTTAGCGTTTGTTTGCTTTAGTGTCCGTTTTTCTCTAGTTTTTATTTGGTTTAGCTTTTGTTTTGCTATAGTTTTAGTGTTGCTTGAGCTTTTGTTTTACTTTAGTGTTGGTGTTGCTTTCGTTTTTCTTTTCGGTTGGTTGCCTGTACAATACACGAGTGATCTATCCGTACACAGTACTTTTTGCTACAATATTTGCTTGTAGTAGCTTTGTGACACCGGTATTTGGTCTCTCTAATTAAAATGCATTTGCCAGGCCTCGAAATATACAAATTACAAAATAGTCCACCATATCTACCTGTAATCAGTACCTAGTCGATCCTAGCCTCCTCAGATTCAGCAGCGTAACACAGAACCTAAGTTACCTGGGCCCTTTGGTGTCCCTGTCACACCTGTGGTGTTACTGTACAAGGTAGGGCTACCTCGGTACTGTTCAGGCTTTTCTCGAAGTCAAGTGTGCGTTGAGTACTAGTCACGGATGCTTGTGTGCTCAACCGCCCAGAATAGATTGCCCAGGGCGGGGATGGAATAACGGAGGTAACAATGATTGAGGCAGTGTTTCTTCCTGTGAGGGGTTGAAAGCTGCTGGAGGGAGGATGCCGAAAATAGTATTTCCACGACGCAACTAGCAAAGGTGAAAGCCAAGACACTGCAGTCGAGGGACCACTTCTGTTGGAACACCAAAGATTTTCAGTCAACAACCCGGCACTATCAAGGCGGTCAATGGAAACCAACATCCACTATCACAGTTAACTGGTGGTGTGAAGACCTAATTAGCCTTGGCAAACCAAGGCCGGGTGGTAACAATGGGCTATCTACCCTTATTTTTGGCGAAACACCTGCAACCGCTCTCAAGGCCAGGGCACCATCGTTGGGGGCCATAGCGGGAAGTTGGTCGCTGCCGTGCCGCATGTTACCAGCTTCTCTCAACTGCACTGCGACCCTCTGCGCGTTCAGCTGGCGCCGTAGTGGCGGCAATGACCAACTTTATGCACATTCTTGGCCTACTTTTACGGACGCCAAGCTAGGACCCTCTGCGTCCGTTGTGTTCCATCGAAGGTGCTAAGGCGGGCTCACGTAGTTGTCGAATCAGAGGCGAAGAGGAAGGTAGGGCAGGAAACTGTAACAACATTGAAGGCAACACATCAGGGAAACGACGCCTAACAGAATCTCGTGGCACCCATCACATTATGTCAACAGAAGAACCAGCCGGTTGTATTTTCGCCTTGATGCCCTTATGCAATCCGAATGTACAACTAAAAGTCTAATCAAATCCGCCAACGCCAAGATAATGCGTAGGTATTCATTCACCCATGTACATATGTACTTGTACAGCCCCCAACTCCCCCGCCCGCCCCCAAACCTGTGAAACCACCCATCACCTTCCATGCATCCAAACCGGCGGCAGGTTCCCCCCCGCGGCCTCATGTTCACCCGACTCTGATTGCAGCCGCCCTGTCGCTTGTGCCTGCTCGCGCCACAACTCGGCAGGACTCGGATGGTGGTGCGCGTTGTTCCCAACAACAACGCCTGCTGCGCCGTAGTAATGCGTGTTCCAGTGATCCTCCCTGAATATCGATGACGCCTCGGAGCTCGGCTGGCTGTCGGGCAGTATGTCCACCGGCACGATCCGGCCCCCAGGCTGGATGTAGTAGGCCACGATGGCGTCCGACTCGGTTGCTTCCGCTCCGCTGTCGCTGCCCTCGCCGTCGCGAGCTTGTACCCCGTATGAGTGTTTTGTGGCTGAGTACCCCCTCACTGTCTCCTCCGAGCCTGAGCGCGTTGAGCTGCCAAACAGCGAGTTTTTGTTGGTGGGGAGTAGGTGGTTCCCAGCGGACATCATCTCCGAGGAACCGTTGGGAGTAGGAGCCATGCCCGGGGCGACGGGTGCCCGCGCCCCCTTGAGCGTATATCCAGACGCAAGCGATTTGTCCATGCTGTGCCGCTTGATTACCAGGCTGATCAAGAAGGAGGCGATGGCCGCCGCCGTGATGGTCCAGTAGACGCCGTGAAAACCCGCGAGATCTGAACGTGTCAGTACTGGTCAGCCACAGGGGTGAGAGCATGGACTTACAAGCTTCTATCGCGGCGAGACGCGTCGGGTCCGCCGGATCCATGCGGGACAGTTCGTGGACAAAGGCCTCGGAGTTGGGCGCGATGCTCTTGGGCAGTCCCAGCTCGCCGAGCTTGCTACTCATGACGTTTTGGAAGACGGTCCCGCCAACGGCCACGCCAATCGACATGCCCAGCCCGCGCATAAACGCGTACATGGCGGCGGCACGGCCGGCATCCTCGACACGGCTGACAGCCTGAATGCCGACGTTCACGGCGGTGAGGAGGATGCCGTTGCCGATGCCGAAGATGGCAAGGATGACGACCCAGACGGGCGTCGTGGTGTCGGCGTCGAGGAGCACGAGGAGGCCGCAACCAATGGCCGTGACCACCCACCCGCTCCAGATGGCCCATCGGTAGCGGCCAGTCCGGGTTGTGAGCAGCGAGATGACGATGCTGCCCGGGAGAAGAAGAAAGGTAACTGGGAAGATGTTCAAGCCGGTTTGGGTTGGGGTTTCGAATTTGATGGCGGTAAAATAGAAGGGGACGTAATAAAGCGTACAGAAGAGCTGCGGAAGGGATCATGTCAGGGGAGGGCCTGGTACAGGTCTGGGGTGTACATACAATGAAGCCTTGAAACATGGCAGAGGCGTAAGTGGCTAGAGCGGATGGTGAGTTGAACAACCTTGGGCGGAGAAACGGCTCTCGAGCATAATAGATCTCCCAGAGAACAGATATAACGATGCTGAAGACGCCGACAATGATAGGAGCAATCGTCTGGGCGCTTGCCCATTCGTACTGAACGCCGCCCCACGATATGCCGACAAGAAAGCTGGTCATGCCGCCAATGAAGAAGAAGCCGCCGACCCAGTCGACGCGGGAGAGCTTGGAGACGAGCGAGCTCTTGATGGTGGTGAGCTTGACGTAGATGGGGACCAGGACAAGGCCCATGGCACAGAACGGGAACTGTGAGATTTCTGGTCAGCATGATCCCACCGAGTTCCACCAGGGCGGAATTTGAAAAAGGAATAGCTCAGCCGGGTATTACTCACATTGATGTAGAAACACCAGGCCCAGGTGGCGTGTTCAACAAACAGCCCCCCGATCAACGGACCGAGAACGCTGCCCAGCGCCCAAGCAGCCAACACGATGGAGAAGTACTTGGGGCGCTGCCGCAGGGGGACGATGTCGGCAAAGATGACCTGGCCCATGGTGATGATGCCGCCGCCGCCGATTCCTTGGATAGCCCGGCCGACGAAGAACACGGTGAAGTCCTTGGCGACAGGGGCGCAAAGGAGGGTTCCCAGCGTGAATAGCACTATCGACGTGATGAGCGTCTCCTTGCGCCCAAAGATGTCCGACAGCGCGGCGATAAAGGGCTGGCACACGGCAGAGGCCAGCAGGTATGACGTCCCTGCCCAGAAGGCATCCGTTGAGCTGCCCCCGAGGTCGACGGCTAATGTCTGGACCGGTCAGCGGAGAGTCTTCAGTGGCCGCCATGCATGATCAACCACATACTGGCAAGACGGAAACCAGGATGGTGGCATCCAGGGCCACCATCAGCGAGATGACGGCGAGGGTGATCATGACGGCGTACTCCTGCTTGCCCGGCTTCCATTCTGGCTCTGGCAACAGCCCCTGTTCCAGGCCAGCACCGTCCATACTTGTCGACCCCTCAACCTTTCCCATGACGGGATGCACATCGTGTTCTGTCTCCATCGCGAGCGCTTGGTACTGTGCCATCCTCCTCAGCTAGTGCATGAGCACCACAAACTGACGATGGAAGGTTGATGATGTGAAGGAATTAGCGGGGGGGTTGCGAGTCTACAGCAGAGAAACAAGTGGAATTGAACCCAAAGGGCATTTCTCATCCGGGGACGTTGGGGGCCACAACATAACTCGACAACACAACAGCCACATCACTGTCCCCCAGGGCGCGAGTCATTCTTATCGACGCCATGTTTCGAGAAGGCCGGCGTACACCCAACAAGCCCCATCGACCCACTACTCCTCCGACATGGGCGATCTGATGCAATACGCGGCGTCCAGTTGGCTGAGTGTGGGGCTCATGGGCCAAGACTGATCCAGAGGGTGGTCTGGTCTGCATGCTGCGGCCCCCAGCACCAGCTGTTGGTTGGTGCAGTCGTACTCTGAGCTCAGCCCCGAAGCTTCAAAGAGCCGCATCTTGCGACCAGGAACGGGACCCCGGCAAGACAGCCGAGTACCTGACTCGTCTCTCTGCGTATCCCCGAGTGGTTGCCTGCTCGCCGCAAGCAGAACGCCCCGTACGACTCAGAAGACGGATCGTTTTCTGTGTAAGAAAGTAGTCTTTTACCCCCCGCAGCATTTTTGGTGAAAGTTATCCCCGATGTAACCCCACGCGCTTATCCGCCCTTGGATTTCTGGAATCATGGATGGCGATTCGGAGCTGCACCACCAACTCCGGGGAGTCCCGCAGCACAGCCACGGGCGGGTAGTTGAATATTCCCGGTTGGGCTGCCGCGCTGCAGGGCCTGTTTCAAAACAGGATTCCCGGCCGAGCCAACCTCGAGCGCGGAGCTTGCGGTGCATTCAATACGCAGTTGTGAGTCCGGAGTCCTGACTGTGCCCCTGAGTTGCGTCGTCTGCCAGCGCTGAGCTGAGTGAGCATGTAACCGCATCGCGCTGACGGCTAAGGCCATCGGCTGCCCAGGAAGCGCCCGAGGCGGCTCGTCCCATCTTCCATGTGACAGATCCGGGTTTCCCAGGTTGGGAGGTAGTTATGTGCCAGCGGCATTGACTGAGCTGATATGCGCTGCAACCCACGGCGTCAACATTGGACATGTATGTCTCCCCGCATGCATATGTCGAAGCCAATAGGCAATCCAATTTATTCATCTGATCCTCAGCTTCCGCGATTACCGACGCCGACGCGGGAACCAATGACTAATGTACCCTCCCTGGCCTCCCACCGAGCGGCATTGCTGAATCCCATCATCAGCATGCCGCCAAAGCGTGGGTATCTGAAACTCAAGCATCATCTAAGCATCCAACCATCTCTCGATTCTTACATTTTCTGCAGCCGTGGTACACTGCCCACGCTTGGCCTCAGGGCCTCTGGTAAGATGATTCCCGTCTCAGTCGAGCAGGAGCGGAGGAGCATCCCAAGCGAGGTTAGTCCGATCTGACCTCCCCCCACCCATCTCCCAGCTGCATCGGCCTCGGCGACCCACAGCCACAGGCTGCTTGGCCCCCAACGCGTTCAGTCTACTGTGTAAATGGTTGGCTGAGAAGGCATTCCAGCTCAGATCACCTTCAACTACCAGCCGAAGCTCCCGGAAAAGGAAGGTGGGCGGTGGGGATAATAATAGACATTGGTTGAGTGACGGTGGCTAGCGGTTGGAGATGCTTGTTGTTGGTACCAGGGGTCTTGGTAAGGCCTGCGATCCGGTGAATCCCCGCCGGCAGACCTTCCGGACGGGCCGTTCATATACATACAATGGTTCTATAGCAGTCTAACCGCTGCTGCCCCTGATTGTTGTACCTGCTGTACACCTGTTACTCAGATCCAAGACCAACATGGGAAAACAAACCTCGGGCTTCTCGCTCCCAGGCTTCGTCCGCCTCGCGCCGTCAATCTACGTGCAAGACGCGCAACTCGGCGTCGGCGGCTACCATGCCGGCCACGGGCCGACGTACTCGGACTCCTCCTTCTATCCCCCCCCCGACCCCGCCCCCAAACACAGCAGCCGGAGCCGCGACACGGCACCGCCCGACCTGATCATCATCACCTCCTGGACCGGCGCCGTCGACAAGCACGTCGCCAAGTACACGGCGGCCTACAACACGCTCTACCCGGGCGTGCCCATCCTCGTCATCACCACCGTCCTGTCTGACTTCGCCATCCACTCGACAAAGCACAAGCTCAAAGTCCTCGCCTCAGCAGTCGACTACCTCCTCTCGCAGGAACAACCCATCATCCACCCCGCCCACTCCCTCCAATCATCCACCGCCACCCTCTCTCCCCCGTATCACCATCACCAATTACCGCCGCCATTCTCCAACTCCCAGTTGGACTCCTCCGCCCCCACAAAACCGCGCTTCTCCTCCCTCCTCCTGCACGCCTTCTCCGAAGGCGGCGCGCATAAAGCCGTCCTCCTCGCGCGCGCCTACCTCTCCCTCTCCCCGACCGCCTCCCGCCTCCCCGTCGAAGCCCTCATCCTCGACTCCACGCCCGGAACAGCGTCCTACGCGCGCGCGACAACGGCCTTCGCGCGCGCGCTGCCGACGCACCACGCCCAGCCGCGGCTGACCAAGCTTTTGGGGACGCCGCTCGCGGCCGGGGTGGTGGGGCTCGTGTGGGCGGGGTTGCGGGTGCAGGGGAAATATGGGGAGCGGGATATCATTGCTGAGACGAGGCGGGCGTTGAATGACGGCGGGTTGTGGGACTTGGGGAGGGTGGCGAGGACGTATCTTTTTGGGGAGGGGGATGAGGTTGTCGATTGGGGGGATGTGCATCGGCATGGGGTGGAGAGCGCCGGACTTGAGAAGGATGGGGGGAGTGGGGGGGATGGAGTGGAGGGGGAAAAGATGCCGGTGGGGAGTTTGATGGTGCGGTTTAAGAGGACTGAGCACTGTGCCCATGCCAAGGGGGTGGTGAATGGGGGGGTTTATTGGGCTGCTGTCAGGAGGACGTGGGAGATGAGGGTGGATGCGGGGATGGGGTTGAGGATGGGGTTGGGGAGGAGGTTGAGTTTGGATTCGCTTTGTTTTGGGGGGGATGAGGAGGGTGAGTGGTGATGCAGAATACTGGCTGGTTTTGAGGTTGGTGTTCAGAAGGGACTGCATGCTGCGACGTGGACGCAGTGTCGCGACTCGAAGCTCAAAGCGCTCCGTCTTGTCATGGCAGAGAAATCCGAAGTAACCGTATCAGTAATGACAAAACAATGGAAAGACATAAACGAGGGGGCTGAATGCTCACGAGTATGCTACCGAGCAGAGGTGGCCCTGAGAAAATGTTTGGGAGAGAGTTTGTGTCGTACACGATGTGGTGTTCGACTTCTCTTTTCCGTCGTATTCTCCTACGGGGCTCATGTCGTTGCAACAGCTGTACCCTTATTCCCCGGATGCCTGAGCATGTAAGGAAGTTGGCCCATAAGGGGGTGGTCTGCGTCGATGAGAGGCCAGGAGTTGCTTGGCGTTCAGCTTGTCTCAGTGCCCCTGAGATCGCCCCCATGAATCTCACAGGCAAATATCGAAGGCAGCGGGTCAACCTGCCGTTAAAAGAACCCTCTCTGCTCCCTCGGTCCTACTACGCCTGTTCCCTCATTCGAGGCATGGGTCCGTGAGACAGAAGGGGCTGTGTCGAATACTCGAAGAGTGGCACCACGGCAGTGATCGTGTTTTGTCCGGAGGAGGTTTAGCACAGGTGGCTTGAGTTCCCCGGTCTTGGACCGGTACCGAACAAACGTGAAACGAGTCCCGTTCTAACCATTTCCATGTACAGTAACGACCAACTCCAACATAAATACAGCCCTGCCGCCCACCCCCGGACACCATCATCGGACATCGTACACGAATACATGCGTAACTCATCCCGTTGCGTCGTCGCTCATTCCCGTCGCTCGTTCCCGTCGCCCGTTTCCATCGATCACCTCCCCGCCTCACCATCTCAGCTGTCCTGTGCGGCCGGTTTCAGCTGGCTGCTCTCCCTCTTCGGCCACGCGGGGTTGACGCTCGGCGCGTGAGACGACCCGTTGCCGGACCGTGATGACGAGGCATCGTCAAACGGGTTCAGGTGGCCGTTGAGCTGCCCGGAGGCCGGGTACTTGGGCTCGGAGCCGACCTGCAACGGGTCGCGTGACCGCCTGCCGTAGCCGCTGGGCGACCCGTCGTGCGACTTGATATCGTCGTCCGGCCGCGGTTTCCCCGCCGCCGGCAGCTCGTCCAGCCCGTAGTCGGCCCTGTGGAACCTGTCCTCGACGTCCTCGCGCTTCTCCCGCTTCCGCCGTCTTATGTGGAAGAAAGCAATGACCGACCCCGTGGCGAGGAGAAATGCGCCGCTGTTTCAGCCGGGTCAGTGATCCCATGCGTGACAAAACGAGAGAGATGCGACGGCCCAGAACTTACAGCACGACGCCGACGATGATCCAGGTGACTTGATTACCCGATACCCACGGCTTGTTGCAGAGATTGACGTCTGGTTGCGGGTGGCAGTCCTTGTCCTCGCGCCGGACCAGCATGTCGACGACGGCGCGTTTGACGGCGGCCGCGAACCCTGCTTGCGTTGATGCAGCGGCCGCTCCCGCGCGGGGCTCTGTTGATCCTGCCATTGCCTCGTTTCTGTTTCCGGAACCGCAGCCGATCTGCAGTGTCCGAGGTCGCCCTCACGCGCAGCGATGCAGGCGACTCGTGTGTCCTTCGTCTGCGCGATGCGCGCTTGCTTGCCGGCGTGCTGATGGCCGCGCCCTCTGCTTTCCGGCGCCTCAAGTTGGACGTGTTGTTGGCCCGCGGCGTGGCCCGAATTCTGTTGTCGAGACAGGGATCAATGGCCAACCGAAAAGGCGTGGTCGATCGCGGGTTCGGGTGGGTTAGAGGCTGTGCTGTCGCGCCGATCGCAGGAATGCCAGCGCCGGGGAATTCGTCGTGTTGGCACGCAAACGCGAGGTTCGGTCTTGTTCTTCCTTTTTGGCGCGTTTCGAGGCTGGTCGAGTTCGGCGTCGTCTTCGGAGCGAGAGATCGGTTTTTTTTTTTGCGCAAGACGGGACGGGGGGAGAGAGCGGACGTCGAGGCTGCGACACGACAAACAGGGGAGGGTCAGGGAATAACATGAAATCTCCTGGATCAAATTCAGGCGGGTGACGTAGGCGGGAGGGCCCACAGGCGGCCAGGGGCTCCAACAGGCCTCCGTGTCAAGGGACATTTGCCAGCCAACCGAGGGTCGCGATTGCTGCGTTGTGGAATTGGGCGGCCCCCAATCCCGAGCCGCGCGATCCTGCGCTTGTAACGTTCCTGTCGGTGATTGGGGCAGCGCCTCCACAGGTTTCCTGTTTCACCACGCTCTCGACGCAGGAACTGGAGCGTGCGGGATCTGGGATGGTACCACAAGACAGGTTCTGCATTGTCGGCCGTTGCGTTGTGGACGGGACGGTCTGCAAAACCGGATGGCTGCATGCCAGATTTTAACAGCTTCTATATTGGCGGCGGCCATGTCCGACGTCATACTATCCGCGTGCTTCTGTTCTCGGAGATGCGACAGGCCGGTCTGTTGAACATCCAAATCCACCAGGGGCAGTGGTGGGCGGATCTCTAGCCCGGGGGAGGACCAGGATCCCGTCGAAGAAATAATGGAAGCCGGGATGGATGAAGAACGCTCCGCATCGCCAGCAATCGATCGACATCGATTCTCCATGCAGTCCACCTGCTACAACAAGGTGCGGGTGTCGCTTTTGCGCTCCAAGCTAATGAGATTGTGGGCAGGCAAAGTGCATCATCTCCATGGCAAGATCAGATGGACAGGGGGATTGCGTTGCAACCTCGTGGTCAAGGCTTGCGATGCAACAAGCCCAATCCGCGGGTAGGGTAGCCGGGCAGGGGCCTGGACATCTGGGGCTGCACACTCGAAGAGCGTGGAGGGTTATCAGGTAGTTCTCAAACAACGGCAGCCTGGATAGAAAAGAACGAGGTTTCGAACAGGCGAGGAACCGAGGAGTCTGCCATCTGGAGGCTGAATGTAGAGATCCAATCAAGAAATTGACCTGTGCGCAATCGGCACCGTCAAACCGAGTGAATATAGCCAACGCATTCGAATTGGTTCCAAGATCCAAGACATTCAAGACAAGACTGGCTGTGCTTGTCTCTTTGGCTTTCTTGGTCTGGCGGACTCGTGTCTTCGAGTCCAATCAAGTCGTGGCTGCGGCTGGATCCGATAGTTATGGCGAGAGGGTGGCCCGTGCGTCGCCGAGCAATCACTAAATTTGAGCCCGTGTTTTTCCATTGCCGCGTAAAGTTCCAGCCCGTCATCTGATCCATCGTCTCATTGGCCGTTGCTTGCAACTTTCGACGACTTGACCGACTCGTCCAAAAACTCGGTGCGGGAGTTTATCAACGCGCAAAGTCGACTTCCACGCCATCCACAGCACTGTTGCAAAATCCGATCATCACCGCCAGCATGTCAGTCAATCCGGGGACCCTCCGAGGCACGCCGGGCCGCGGCCAGGGGCGCGGTGCCATCCCCTTCGCCAACAGCCCGGCCGGACAGTCGGCGATCCCCCGGCCCGTACTCGAGAACACGCCGGCGGCAGCTAGCGAGGCCGGCGGCTCGTCGCTCAGCGCCAGCCGGCAGAAGCAGACCAAGAGAGACGAGGTATGTCCTCGTCGCCTTCACACGCCCATCTCGGACCCCGAACTAACCTGGACTGCACAGGCCATCCGCCGCAAGATGGAGAACGACCTCTCCAAGAAGAAGCACCTGACGAGCCGCGCCCGGCAATCCCGCAAGGCGCCCCCCGGAACCGTCCTCGCCCTCAAGCCGAGCCAGGCACTGCAGATCAAACCCCAGACCAGCGTCGCCGAGGCCGCCCAGCTCATGGCCGCCAAGCGCGAGGACTGCGTGCTCGTCACCGACGACGACGACCGCATTGCCGGCATCTTCACCGCCAAGGATCTTGCCTTCCGTGTTGTGGGCGCCGGGCTCAAGCCGAGCAGCGTCACCATCGCCGAGATCATGACCAAGAACCCCCTGTGCGCCAGGACCGACACGAGCGCCACCGATGCGCTGGATCTGATGGTCCGCAAGGGCTTCCGCCATCTGCCCGTCATGGACGAGAACCAGGATATCTCGGGTGTGCTCGACATCACCAAGTGCTTCTACGACGCCATGGAGAAGCTGGAGCGGGCCTACTCCTCCTCCAGGCGGCTCTACGATGCCCTTGAGGGCGTGCAGTCGGAACTTGGCACCAGCCAGCCGCAGCAGATCATCCAGTATGTCGAGGCGCTCCGGTCCAAGATGTCGGGACCCACCCTCGAGTCGGTGCTCAACGGCATGCCGCCGACGACGGTCAGCGTCCGGACGTCGGTCAAGGAGGCGGCCCAGCAGATGAAGGAGAACCACACCACGGCGGTCCTGGTGACGGACCAGGGCGCCATCACGGGTATCTTTACCAGCAAGGATGTTGTCCTGCGTGTGATTGCCCCGGGGCTCGACCCCGCGACATGCAGCGTTGTCCGCGTCATGACGCCCCATCCCGACTTTGCGCCCATGGACATGAGCATTCAGGCCGCTCTGCGCAAGATGCACGGTAGGCGAACCTGGACCTAGGGTGCGTCGCATGTAACATACTAACGGCATGTAGATGGCCACTACCTCAATCTCCCCGTCATGAACGACGGCGGCGAGATCGTAGGCATGGTCGACGTTCTCAAGCTCACATACGCCACGCTGGAGCAAATCAACACCATGGGCACCGGCGACAATGAAGGGCCCGCGTGGAACAAGTTCTGGCTGTCGCTCGACCACGAGACCGAGTCCATGGTCTCGGGCGACGGCTCGCACCACCACACGAACCCGGGCCCCCGGTCCCTCATGTCCCCCGACATGACGCGCAGCGAGCGCCTCGTGACCGATAGCGTCGCGCCGGGCGACTCGGCCAGCCACGCCGGCGCCGAATCACCGCGCCACAGCGCCGTGGGTCTCACCACCCCCGAGCTGCCCCCGAGCGAGATCCCCTTCCCCTTCAAGTTCAAGGCCCCCAGCGGCCGCGTCCACCGGCTGCAAGTCACAGCCGCGCACGGCATGGCCGAGTTCGTGGCCAGCGTCACGGCCAAGCTGGGCGCCGAGGTCGACGCCATCGGCGGGGCCCCCGTCGTCGAGGATGGCGGCAAGCTCGCGGGCGGCTACGCCCTCAGCTACCTGGACGACGAGGGCGACTCGGTCTCCATCACGACCGACCAGGACCTGCTCGAGTCGATCCTCCTCGCCCGCCACGGCCGCCGCGAGAAGGTCGACCTCTTCGTGCACGACCCCAAGGAGCCCCCCGTGGCCCCGACCCCCCCTGCTGCGCCCGCGCCCGCCCCCGAGCCGGTCGTGCTCCCCACGCCGCCGCTGTCGTCTGTCGTGCGCGAGCGCAGGAAGGCGGCGCATGGTGATGATGATGATGGCGAGGCTGAGGAGGAGGACGGCGATGTGTCTGAGGACGACGACGCGCCCGTCCGCCGCGGCAGGCATGCGCGCTCGCGCACGGCGCAGCAGCACCACCAGCACCAGCACCAGCAGGCTGAGCAGGTCATTGCAGGCGTGCCGAATGAGTTGCTGCTGCCGGGGGCGATTGCCATGCTGGCGGTGGTGATTGCGGGCGTGTTTACCGTTTCGAGGTTGTCGAGCAGGTAGACGGTTGTGTGGTGTTTCGGGTGGTGGTTTGGAGAGTTGGGGGGGGGGAAGGAAGAGGGCTTCGTGCGCTGGCTCTAGGGATCGTGATGCCTTGCGACTTGGTCTCGTAGGAGGCGGGGCCTAGGCTGGTTGTAGACTTTTTGTATTAAGCCTTCATGGACTAGCTGTTGATTCCATAGATCATCTAATACGCTTTCGCCCTTTTGCAATCCTGCTTTGCCCTGAGGTGTCCACACTTGATGGCGAGTTTCGGATAGGATTCAACAGAAATGACTGTTCAAATAGCGAGAAGAGTTTTTTCCCGAAAACTTTTACAATCATTAAAGGCATATGTTGGATGGAGGGGATAATTAAAGGTCCGTGTAGTCATCAAGGTGTAAGTTGAGAGCCTGGCGGTCATTCAGACGGATTTTGGTGGAGCTTGCGCCCTGAGTGAATGAAGCCAGAAGTGGGTCTGGATTTGCAAGAACCAGGTCTCGCACGGGCCACTGCAGCGACAACACCGAGAAAAGTTGCTCGGCTCATCCCCGACGGTGTCGCCTGCCAGTGACTTCAGCGCCAACTTTCCCACCATGATCTTAAGGAATTTTGGCGTGCGGCACGGTAAGAGACTCTCTAACACGCACCGTTCCCACGCCCGCTAATTGACCCCCTCCAGGCCGCCGGGCGCTGGCAGCACCCGTCTCCCGATCATGTCTCCGAACGCTGTCGAGCTCGGCGACACGACCGGCCACGGCCCCGACGACGTTCGCTGAGCCGGCCCCGGCTGCCACCGCCACCGCAGCACCCGTCACCAACACCCAGGCCTACGCCGCCGCCCAGACGGCCGCGCGCAAGGCCGAGCTGGCGCGCATCCCGGGCAACTTTGCCGAGTACGAGCACCAGC
This sequence comes from Parachaetomium inaequale, assembly GCA_033296685.1. NCBI lineage: Eukaryota > Fungi > Ascomycota > Sordariomycetes > Sordariales > Chaetomiaceae > Parachaetomium > Parachaetomium inaequale. The sequence continues at coordinate 86,103 of MU854369.1, read as the reverse complement.
GCCAGCACACGCGCGACATCGGCTCGCGCGTCGAGTCGCGCTACCACCCGGACCAGATGCTGCTGGACCCGCCGGCCGACGCGACGCTCGAGATGCTCATGGCCGCCCAGGTGCACATGGGCCACCACGTGTCGCAGTGGAACCCGGCCAACCAGCGCTACATCTACGGCGAGCGCGCGGGCATCCACATCCTCAGCCTCGAGACGACGGCGACGCACCTGCGCCGCGCCACCCGCGTCGTCGAGGAGGTCGCCTACCACGGCGGGCTGATCCTGTTCGTCGGCACCCGCAAGGGGCAGATGCCCGTCGTGGTGCGCGCCGCCGAGCTGGCTGGCGGGTTCCACCTGTTCCAGAAGTGGACGCCGGGGTCCATCACGAACCGCGACGTCATCCTGGCCAACGGCGGGCTCAAGATTGTCAACGAGCGCGACGCCGAGCTCGAGGGCTTCGAGATGCACCTGCGCGACCGCCGCCCCGTCGTGCCCGACCTGGTCGTGTGCCTGAACCCGCTCGAGAATTTCCCGCTGCTGCACGAGTGCGGCGTGGCGAACATCCCCACCATCGGCCTCATCGACACCGACGCCGACCCGACTTGGGTGACGTACCAGATTCCGGCCAACGACGATAGGTGAGTGGTGATGGTGGAGGGTGATGTTAGGGGTCTACAGTGCGGTGGCTAATACGTGGTGTTTGCAGTTTACGGTCCGTTACGCTCCTTGCGGGCGTCCTCGGCAGGGCGGGTGAGCGGGGGCAGCAGCGGCGGCTGGCGGATGCCAACGACGGAGTTGTATCCTGGGAGAACCCTCGTGATGTCGACTTTTTCATCAACAAGGATGCTGTGGCCAAGGCCACGGAAGCCGCCATGGCAGAGGAGGCCGCCAAAGCCGAGGGTATCTTGGACGAGAAGCCGCTGCGGAGGGAGGACTTTATGACGGACGATGAGCTTCTGCAGGAGATGATGGAGACGCCGGCTGGCCGCCCGCCAAGTCAATGAACCCTCGCCGTGCGGCATGTAATATATTGCTATAGAATTCCTGTGTACAATACCGTTGTGTTGATATCTCACCCCTCTCTTTATGTGCCATCGCCCGTTGGGGAATTGGAAATTGTTAGCGCTCTGGCTGCTGCTGGCTGACTCAGCAAGCCGCCCACGACCCGTCCCAATCCTGCGCCGCGAATTTCCCCTCCCGAGCACAAATCATCACCACGCACATTTCAGCACGCACAGCATCTCGTTCCTGTCACGTCACTGCACCCTGTCGGTCTCGCACCACGCCACTGGGATCCCTCTGATTGGTGTGCCTGGCCACGAGGACTCGGGTACAAACGAGGAGCCCAAGCATTTTATTTGGGCTCGAAGCCTCCCGGAGAAAGCGCCTGCGTTGAGGTACGGCCTCTTTATTCTCGGTCTTGATGCAGCCCGACCAGGTTTCCATAGGCCGCAATGTGCCGTAGCTAATGCCATATTGCAGGGACCGCTCTGGTCTCGTTGCTCTCTGTCTTCCCGGCGTCGGTGTGGGCATTGTGCATCTGCATCTCGGTGTGTGGGTCTCCGGAATCTCCCAATGCCCGCCATCCTCGACGACCCGGCGGCCCCGACCATCTTCCGGGTCTCGGGCGACCCCCCGTACCCGGATCCCGCCAATCCGGCCGTGCCGCCAACCATCCTGCCCCGCCATGTGACGCTCCGTGACCGTCAAACGGTTGCGACTGTGGTCCCGTTTGCCTCCCGCCACGAGGTCCCCGAGTCTCTCCTCCGCTACCTCAGTGACCAGTTCAGCAAGGAGATCGAGGGCGGCGACACCTACCCGATGCTGGAGCCCATGTCCCCAGACAAGTTCGCCGCGTATTGGTTCCAGAACTTTGGCGGCATCATGCTCCTCGGCCACATCGAGAGCGCCGCCGACGTCGTCGAGGGCCAGGACTGGTCCAAGGAGTGTCTCGGCACCTTCTACATCAAGCCCAACTACCCGGGCCGCAGCAGCCACATCTGCAACGCCGGCTTCATCGTCACCGACGCCTCCCGTAACCGCGGCGTGGGCCGGCTGATGGGCGAGACGTACCTGGAGTGGGCGCCCAAGCTGGGGTACAAGTACTCCATGTTCAACCTCGTGTACGAGACCAACGTGGCGTCGTGCAAGATCTGGGACGCCCTGGGTTTCAAGCGCATCGGCCGCGTCAAGGGCGCCGGCAACCTCAAGAGCCACCCGGACCGACTGGTGGACGCCATCATCTACGGACGCGACCTCGGCGACGCGGCAGGCGGCCCGGGCAGCGAGGAACTTGTGAGTGAAGAGCGTTTCGACAAGATCAAGTTCTACCTCAAATACGGCCGCTATCCCAACGGCGCTGACCGAGCCGAGAAAAGCAGGCTCCGTAGCGCTGCTACCCACTACAAGCTCCTCGACGGCGACGTTCTGATGCTCAAGGACAAGGAGGTCATCTCGGACCCGCAGCGCCAGTACGAGATTGCCCGCAGCGTCCACAACCAGACCCACGGCGGCATCAACAAGACCACGGCCACCATCGCCGAGCGGTACCACTGGAGCCGCATCAAGGAGACGGTCTCGGATGTAATTAGGAACTGTTCTGAATGCAAAGACACGAACAAGGCCTCGGCGCCCCAAAGTCAGCAGCCCACACCAGGAGTCCCTGTCAACGGCCTGAAGCGTCCCAACCTGAATGCCGCGTCTGCGTCTGCCTCCAAGCGTGCCTCGCCGAGCCCGTCCGCGCCCGCATCTGGGATAGAGTTCACAGCCGGAGGACAGCGGTCGCCGGGAGCGGATCCAACCCATTTGTCTCCATTCAACGTGCCGTCCCACCACCAGTTCGCCGACCCCAGCGCCATCTCCATCCTCCCTCCACCAAGCCACCACCACCCTCTCGCACCACCAACCGACACCACCATGACCGGCCACGACGCCATGACCCAAGATACCCACAACCCGCTACTGCAGCCTCTCCACCCTCACCACCACCCACCGTCCGCTCATCCAGCATCGCTCTCGGCTCTCTCCCGCGATCCAGATCCCCTCCCCATCCCGGATTACCAGCCAATCGACCCGCAGATAATAGCACAGTCCTCCATGACCACCGACTTGCACCACCACACTCATGACCACCACCACCACTACCCATTCACCCACCCGTCTCCACCACCCCACCACCACGACCACCCCCACGCCCACACCCACACCTCGACACACCACCACCACCACCACCACAACCCAGACCCCGACGCAGACGCCGCAGACGCAGAGACCTTCCAAGCGCTAATCAACGCCGCCGTCACAGACGACGACGACGACGACGAACATGACCACGAGGACCACGAACACGACGACGGCCATCTCGCGGTCGGGGTAAGGGTCAGGACAAACCCACTGGTACGAACCAACAACTTGGAGAGAGATCCGACCTCCCCGACCCCGACCCCCACCATATCAACACATCACTCACTCCACCAACCACATGTCAACCACCACCTCGATCATCATCATCATCATCATCATCATCATCATCATCCACAAGGAGAAAACCCGGCACAAATGAGGGAACGGACCAAGGAGGAAGTGGCAGAGGAGGAGGCGGTGAATCGGGATTTGGAGATGTTGATTGAGTCGCAGGGGGAGGAAGAGGGGGAGGACGGGCCACTGCCATTCTCAGAGCAGGGAGTTCGGCCGAGGCGAGGGTCGGTGGATGTGGATGGGGACGTGGATGTGGATATGGATGTTGATGGGAAGCATGCTGGTGGGAGGATGGATGTGGCTGGGTTGTTGTTATCCGGGGCGGGTGATGATGGGGCCGAGGAGGGCGGGGTGGGGGATGAGGCTGGTTGATGAGGAAGGCCGTAGGAGGTCGGGCTGCTTGGTTGTTTTGAGTGTTGCCACTGATTGAGGTTAGTCCTGCTGGCGTGGGCATCCGCTGGCCATGCCACATACACACACGCACGTGTCAGAGGAGGCATCCCTTTAACGAGGGGAGAATATACGCAGTAGTTCAGGTATAGCCAGATGGGACTAATCAGACTTGTACCGACAGTCCTCTGTTGTGTATGTTGAGTTGTACGAAACCATTGCCTCTATTGAAGAGTTGGGGGGAAGACAGGCAAGTTCAATAGGCTCACTGCGTGCCTTCGCAATGTCTTTTCTTGAGGGAAACGCTACCTTCGCACGGCAGCAACCCCAAAGGGCAGTCATTTCTCGCTCTTGGCTTGTTCTATTACTTGCTTCCTCTAGCAGTTCAATAACGTCACACTAATAGCTCACTGCGGAGGTCTGGTCCAGCTGTTGTGTGGACTTCACTAGCAGATTCACGTTACGGAGTTGCGTGGTCCGTCAGATCGTTGCATGCATTACCCGACAGGTATATTTCATTCCTCATATCAAGCTACGGTGTCTACCGCCTCGGCATGCCCCGACCGCGCCCGCGCAGCGCCCGCTGGGCGGCTCCGGGAGGCAGCGGCTTGCCCGGAGCCTGCGGGGCCTGGCTCTCCTCGTTGCGGATCGTCTCGTCGACGCCCAGAATCAGACACGCGGCCTCGGTCGCCGCCTGGATGGCGTTGACCTTGACCAGGGCCGGCTCCCACACGAAGCGCTCCATCATGTCGGTGACGCCCTCGTTCTGGAAGTCGACGCCCGCCCACGTGTTGCCCCGCCTGTGCTCGACGCGCAGCCGGTTGAGGATGTCGGTGGCGTCGAAGCCGGCATTGTCGCACAGCTGGCGCGGGATGACCTCGAGGGCCTTGGCGAAGCTCTTGATGATGGCCTGCTGCTTGTTGCGCACGTCCTGGTCGGCGAAGCGGTGCAAGTACGCCGACACCTCCATCTCGGTGGCGCCGCCGCCGCCGACGATGGTCTTGTTGCGGATGGCGCGCTTGACGATCATGATGGCGTCGTGCAGCGACCGCTCGACCTCGGCGATGAACTGCTCGGCGCCGCCGCGCAGCACCAGCGTGCACGTCTTGGCCTCGGGGCAGTCCTCGAAGAAGTTGAAGCGCTCGCCGCCAATCTGGCGCTCCTCAAAGGTGCCGCAGGTGCCCAGGTGCTCTGGGCGGATGTCGGAGCAGGTGCTCTGGATGGTGGCGCCTGTCGCCTGGACCACGCGCTCCATGTCGTCGGCCGACACGCGGCCGGCGCAGAAGATGTCGCGGTCGGCAAAGTACTGCGTCGCCAGGTCGCCAATGGGCAGCTTGGACAGCACCACCTTGGCGCCGGTGTTGTAGGCAGCCTCGAGCTTCTTGAAAATGATCTGCCACTCGGCGTCGACGATGGCCTGGTATTCCGATACCTGCTCGACGCGGACCTCGGCGTTGTCCTTCTCGGCCTTGAGCTCGAGCTCGACGTTGAGGCAGACAATCTTGGGCTTCTTGAATGACTTGGGCTGCTGCTCGAAGCCGGCGTACGCAAAGGTCTTCTTGAACGCCACGCCGTTGACAAAGAGCGAGTCTGTCAGCGAGCCGCCGGGAATCTTTTTGATGCCTATTAATTTCTCGTTCAGGTCTTCTTGGTCCAGGGAGAGGACGGCGTCGACGACCACTGCTGAGTGTTAGTTATGGGGACTCATCCAGCACCGTAAAAGGCTCACTCTTTGTGAAGAATTCGGTGTTGCGCTTGATGAGCTTGCTTGTCATGGCGGTCGCGGCCAGCTTGTTGAGCGTGTCCCTCCTGTTTGCCTCGTCTGTGCTGATCTGGATTTCCTTGATCTTGTTGACGGCCATCGTCGACGCTCTCCTCAGGCCCTTGATGATGATCTGCGAGCTGACACCGCCCTCCACGTGCTCCTTGATCTCCTTCAGGATCTCGCCCGCCAGGACGACGACCGAGGTTGTCCCGTCGCCCACTTCCGCATCTTGCGACCGCGCGATGTCGACGAGGATCCGGGCGGCGGGGTGCACAATGTCGAGAAGCTTGCTAAAGTCAGGACCTGGCTTGATACCCTGCGTGACTGGTTCCGGGTGCGCACCTTCATGACGGTCGCGCCATCGTTGGTGATGGTCTGCCGGCCGTTCTCATCCACCATTAACAAGTCGCCGCCATAGGGACCGAGTGTCGACTTGATGGTGGCCTGCACGGCTAAGCAGGCGTTGATGTTGGAGACGATCTGGCCCTTGCCCTGCGAGGTGTCGGTGCCTGCACGCGGAGGGTCAGCGGGGGACGGTGTCTCGCAGCAACTGGAAGGAGGGGTTCCCGACCCTCTTTCAGGACGATAATCGTCGGTGTCTGGCCCCCGAACGACATTTTGAGGCGGGATGGGTGGTGGGAATGGTTCTGCGGGTCGTGACGGAGCTCCAGGCGCGGTTGCAGGCGGAGAAACGGGTGTGCGGTGGTGTACTGGTGTCTGGGGTGAACGCTCTCCTTTGGTCCCCGCTGCTTCCAAAAAAATATCGAAGCCTGCCGCCCGCCGAGATGCAAGCTCGCAGCCTACAGGGGAGCACGGGCCAGCTGAAAGGGGAGAGTCACGTGGTATCCCTAGCACCAGCCACTGTGGGGCACTGCAGAGCAAGCGCAACGTCAGGCAACTGCAACTTACAACAATTGAAGCCAGCCTGAGGTGTTTATAAAATAAAAGTACCTAAGGCATCCCCCCACTGCATCAACTGCATCTATGGACTTGAATGCCAAAATTTACTAGAGTTCCTCCCAATTTCCCATTTTTCTCAGTTCCCCCATTTTCCCCAACCTCTGAACCCCAACTTGCAAGTTGTCGACGACCTGCCATCAACTTTGAACATTTACATGTGGGCAACCGGGATATTTTTGATCGGCCAAGACATCGTTCCGGGGCTCTTGATTCACTCGGGTTTAAGGATTGTTCATACCCCTAATTGAATTGTCTTTTTGGAAGTCGGGCACCTGTCACACCAACAATTACAACGACCAGTTGGAGCCCCGGGACGCCGACTTACACAGCCCTGGCCCCAGTGCTGATAACGCTCCCCCCTGGCGACAAAAAACATTCGAAGGCCACACCACCTCTGCAACACCCAGTCCGCCATGGCGACGCTCCAGACTCTTCCGAACGAGATCCTCATCGTCATCGCCGCCTACCTTTTCAAAGTCGGTGATCTCGCTGCCCTGGCGCTGGCCGACCGCCGGCTCTGCTCTGTCGCCCGCAGCGAGCTCTACGCCGCTGCCGCCCGCGACGACGGCACTGCGAAGGCGGCCCTCTTCCACGCCGCCGAGAACGGGTCAATTGAAACCGCCCGTTCTTTGCTCTCCCACGGGGCCGACCCAAGCCCCGTCTATGTTTCCCCCATCCCCCGAGACTGCCTCCATCGTGTACTGGCAGCCCAGGGCCGCCGCCCGGGGAGACGGCCGCTCGTTGACCGGAAGCTTGCCCTCGAGACCGTCGCGGCAACCCTCCGACATGCCGACCCGTGCTCGGACTTGGCTACCGAGTACCACCGTCTGCAGTCCGCTCTACTAGGCGACATTCGTGCGACCGACGACTGCGGGTTCTACAGCCGCCTGCACTTCCAGATGCAGACAGTCTCAAAGCAGTTTGATTCCAAGTCTGATGCTGGCACGCCGGGGACTGGGACATATGGATTTGCTCCCGTCTTGGAGCATCCATGTGACGACGACGACTGGTATAAGTGGACACCACTGCACGTGGCAGCCCAACGGGGCGACGACGATCTGGTCACTCTGCTTCTCGATAGCGGTGCCGCCGTCGATTTGGCTCTCCGTGTCGCCGAGAGTCCCACCAGCGGGGACGTCTCGGACGCCTTCGCCTTCAGCCCTCCGCTGCCCCCCGCCCCAGAATCCCCATTGCACCTTGCAATAGCAGGCGGGCACAAGTCCACCGCACGGCTTCTGCTGGCCGGGGGGGCCTCGATTGCCGTTTCCTCTGGCGCCGTCACCATCCTCCATATTGCTGCGTGGCACGGCGCTTTGGGCGTCTGCAGGTTGCTGGTGGACGAGCATGCCCATCCGGTGGACGCGCCGACGAGCGCCCGCCTCACTCCCTTCCACTATGCCGCTGCCGCCGGCCACCTGCAAACGGTCGGCCACTTCCTGCTTGAGAGGGGTGCAGATGTGCACGCCTGTTTCAATGGTGCTGGAGTGCTAGGATTTTGCGTCCCGGAGTGGAATGTATTCACACATTCTCTTTACACTCGGAGATACGCCGACGCCTGGGTGCTTTTGGATATGGACCAGGACTTTGCTGTGCCACGAGAAGGGGAGGTAGATCCGGTTGAGGCTTGTCTTACCTCCTCAAACATCAGCCGGAACGACGAGCACCAAATGGTTCCCATCCTCCGCCACCTGCTCTCCAGACAAGATGACTCAACAACATTCATGAAGTTATTATACTACTTGGATGTAGCCTCGGAGCAGCACCTCACACAAGCTGTCAAGCTACTGCTGGAGGTGTCTAAAGAGTGGACTGACTGGTATGTACGGAAATCCAGCTTCAAAAGCTGGCTGTACTCGGCCTTCAAGGATCCCCGATCCAGCGCAGCAGTCGATACTGTCATGGCACTCGTCGATTATGTGGTCTCGGAACTGGGCATGCCTACGCCTACCCTCAGGGAGGAGGTGTTTCCGCCAACTCATACCTCAACTTGGGCTGGCGACGGCCCTCGCCTCCCGGTCAACCTCCGGCTCACGAAGGAGGGGGTGCTCGAGGCCAGGCTAGAAATCGCAAAACGGCTGCACCAGCGACTCGCAGCAACCCCTCAGGGCGTCGATGATATGGACTTGCGTGATGCGCTTTTGGGTGCTTGCCAACCTGGCGGGTTGCTAGCGTGCAAGTGGCTGGCTAGTCAGGGCGCGCTACGCCGCATGGGCAAATGCGAACTCGTCACGATGCTTGGCAGGACAACGCGTCCCGAGGACGACGGCGGAGACGATGCAGAATTAGCCCACTGGGTCCTGACACAGGCAGACAACCTGGGCGACAAGGGCCGGGTGCTGGATGAAATCTCCGTTCCGCACATGATATTGCGCCATAGCAGTTTGGAGACGGCCGTTGTTCTCGGCCGTCATGGCGCCAATCTTGGTCTTGCACTTGACACTCGCGCTGGGCAAGGCAACTTGTTCTCGTGCCACACCCGCCAGCGCATACCTCCTCTATCCGCCGACCTCCGGCACGCCGATTGCGTGTTGTTGATGCTTTTTGGCAGACCAGACACGGCCGGTGCCCTTGAGCTGCTCCGGCTCGTCCTTGACGCTGCCGGAGAAGGTGCCAGGGAGCTCGTCAACTGCAATCTTCGGATGCCACCCCCGTACCTCGACCAAATCGTAACACCTGTAGGCCTTCTTTGCAGCATAAACATTCCCGAAGAGATCCCCCGAACTCTTCACTTCCCAAGCGACGGCCCTACGCCCGAACTAATGGACCCAGCCTCTGAATCAACCCGGCTGGCCATGCTGAAGATGCTCCTCGACGCCGGGGCCGAGGTGCGTACGTTGGTGGAAGCAAGCAGCGGAGACATGGACGACGACACAAAGCCCAGCGAGCCCCTCTGGCAGGCTCTCGCTTCAGAAGACGAGCACGAGACCGGCCGCCAACAACAAAAGCCCTCGACAACTGCGCCAGGCCCAACGACCATCTGGAGAGTGGTCGACTGGGAGCATGACCCCATCCGATGCGCCATCTGGAGCAGAATGCCGACGCTGGTCCAAGCAATGCTGGAGGCCAGGCCACTCCCAAACAAAAACCACCCCGCCGCTCTACGTTACTTGCACGCTGCTTGTGGCGGAACCCAGCTGAAGATTCCCAACCAGCTAGACCGCCTCAATGAGCGCCTTTCCCCGCAGACTCTCGGAATTGTGCTCAGCATGGCGGACTTGGACCATGCAGACCTTCCTCTCGGCCCCACGGGCGAGACCGCGCTGATGTGTCTGCTGCGGTTCTACAACAGGAAGGACGTTGATGTACCAGTGCCTATTCATGAATGCCGATGCGAACCCGAGTTGGTCGGGGCCGAGAAGGACGACCTGAGCAGCATGGTCAAGCTCCTCCTTGCCCACGGAGCCAAATGGCAGACACGATGCCCTTCGACAGAGCGCACGGCGTTGGACGAACTGAGAAGCTTGATGTCCGGGTATCTGTGGCGCCATGGTATATACAGGCAGCACAACCTGGCCGAGTTCAGGAAACACATCGTCCTGGACCTCCACTCCGAAGCCGCCGACCGCGCAGAGGGCTTCAACCCCTTTGAGATGGGGGATGTCAAAGCCACACAAGGACTTGCTGAGCGTTTGTCCCTTTGCACTCCTCAATCCTGATGGCAGACATGCCTCTCAAGCCCCCATTCTCACACTTCAGCTGTTCCCTTCTCCCCTTCCGATTTTCCTGTGCATCACAGCTTCGGCTTACCCCTGACAAAACCTCCCCGTCGTCAGGGGGGCTTCCTTGACCACAACAACGCCTACGGTCTGCACACTCCCGTTTGCGCAGATGCCACTCCTTCGCCAACATCACCCTAATGAATTCCTGGGAACCTTGGGCGCAGAGATTGACTCCCTCCAATTGAAGCCCTCTTCGCAAAGTGCGAGGGCCGTGGGCGCACTGGGCTCCTACTCTTCTCGTCCCTTCGCTCCTTCCTTCACTTACACACACACACGCGTGCGCGCTGCATCACTCCAGGCAGCCGACGCGCCCTCCACTGGAAACCGATCATCCTATTCTTCTTGCAGGTCGGGTTCTTCCAAGTTCTCTTCTCTTGCACCCGAAACTCACCCTTCTCCCCCCCCAACACTGGGTTCTCTCCTCAACACGACTCCCAGCCCTGCTATCGCCTGTGTCTGGCGAGATCCAACGCGTTACCGCTGCCGACTCTCTTCGGTTTCCGGTTCCTTTCCAGTTTCTCAATCTGGGCAACAACGCGTCCTTGGCGCGCTCACAGTCTTTCCTCTCTTTCGCAGTTCCGACCCTTCCTTTCCGTTAGCCGACCAAACCAAAGACAACTCTTCTTGAGAAGCTTCTCATCGGCTTGGTCGCTCTGACCTTGTTCTCCCACCCAAACATCCAACCGACCATCCGACCGATCACAAGTTCAAAGTCGGTAAGCAGACACCTCCAACGCACTCTTCTGCTGTTGTCGGCAGTTGCTAATGGTATTCGAGCTTGTCTTCGGTACCTCGCCAATCGCGAATCTTCACCCTAGCTGGGCGACAGCTGTGATCTTCACGAATCACTTGAGATCGATCATGGACAAAGGTATGCACTTGTCTCTTCACGCCCGCAAGTGCCACTGTTGTGGTGAGCTTTGCTAATCATCGCCCTCCAGCAGCACGCCCGGGCGCTGAGCGCCGCACGATGGGCACTTCAGATACAGTCCTCTGGTCCATGACAAATGGAACCGCTCAACAGTTCGCCAGCACGGCAAACCCTCTTGTTCCCACTGCCAACCTCATGAGTCTGGCAACTGAGACCATATTCTTCATCACTGGCCACCTGGACGAGGGCGATCTCTGGGCGCTGACCCTTGTTAACCACCGTTTTAACAGCATCGCCACGCCACTTCTGTGGAAGTCCCTGTCCGACAACCCCGAGCGACAGAAGGAAGTTCTCCTCTGGGCCGTCGAGGCTGGCCAGCACGCGCTGCTGCAGAACTTGCTGGAGAAGGCAGTGAGCCCCAACTTCCTGTACTTGTCGTCCATCCTGAGAAGCAGGCTGAAGGACCTTCTGGCCGCTCGAGGACTGCGTGGTGCTGTCAGCCCCAGAGAGGACAGGGCTTTTGAGGCAGAAGTCTTCCGAGAGAAGTACTGCCGGAGCGCAATCATCAGGAATTATGTGCGACGCCAGCGAGGGTCCGCCGGTCTCGATCTCGCCATGACCGACAATGACCTCGAGTGGAACCTGACCCACGCCGACTACCAGCACACCTGCTCGCTGAGGGTGTTTGGCATTGACAGGATCCTGGGCGGCACCGAGGACCGTCAGTACTGGTATGTCGAATCCCGACTTGTTACCATCCCCAACTTTGCCCCAGACACCTTTGCCCCAGAATCACGCTTGATACAGGTAGAGACACTTTATAGCTAACATTCTTGTTGTTAGGGCTTGGGCCCCCATCCACGTTGCCGTGCTGCGGGGTGACAACACAGCACTCCGCATGCTGCTTGACCATGGCGCCGATGTCAACGCACAGTGCTCCGGCCTGTGCGACTGTGCGGTGCCGGACCTGACCGGCTACAGCGAGCGCAACATTTCGGTCGCCCCCCATCGAGACCGCTCGGTCTGGACGCCTCTCCATGTCGCCATGTGCACAGGGAATCTGGACGCCGCCCGTCTTCTCATCGCTCGGGGTGCGTCGGCGTTGGTTGGCAGTCTCATCCGCCAGTCCTATGGCGTGGACCGGAAATGCCGCCTGTCGATGAATGCCTTCCAGAACGTCGCTTGGATCGGATCCGTCCCAATGTGCCGGATTCTAATGGGCACGCCGCGCTTCAGACAGTTCCTCGACAGGTGCAACCTCAAACTCCAGACAGCGCTCCACTATGCTGCGGCAGGAGGGAACATTCGGACGGTCGGCAAGCTCTTGCTCGAGAACGGCGCCACGTTTCATTTCTACGAGGGAGACACTCCTCGCCTTGGTGGGCCGAGGATCAGAAACGACCCCTTGCGACTTCTCTGCATGCACGGCAAGTATGACGACGCCCGATGGCTTGTTTATTTCTGCCTCGACCTGTATCAAGGGCGGGCTCTCGACCCCCGACCCCTCTATACCCGAGCCCTCGCTGCCGTTTGCGATTTACGCCAGCCCACCGCCTACAACCGATTGTCGCTCCGTGCGCAACAAGATCAGCTGTACAGCTTGACCGCCCAGGACATCGACGAGTTTTATCAGGTGGATTGGCAAGAAGTTGAACGGTCCGGGCTCCACCGAGTGACTCTCGCCATCACGCTCTTGTCGTTCGGGGCCGACGCCAATGGCACTCAGGAGGTTCCCAATCCCCACCAACGGAGTTGGTATCGCACGCCACTGCAGATTGCCGCGAGCTCGCAATTCCACCAGATGGTCGGGGTGCTCCTCAGTCATGGGGCCGATTACAACAAGATTGGCTTCAACCCAATCGGCATCAAACAGCAAGATTTAGCTGACTTGCCGCTGATGCTCGCTATAACCCGTGCTCTGTTCGGTCGACCCAAGGGTAATCTGGCCGCGACTCAGCTCCTCATCAAGGGCACTTCCTTGGCCGACATTGGAGAGCAGTCTGTGCTGGCGAGGCTGCAAGCACTGCTGTGGAATGGGGAGGGCGGATACTGCAACTTCATGACCCAGGATGCCGTTTGGCTTAGCATCGCGCAGATGCTGTTGCGCCACGGCGCTGCCGCAGCAACGAGCCAAAAAAACTGGGAAGCCATTGTGGCGTTCGCTTGCGTGCCGACAAACCTGGAGTATTGCAAGCTGCTCGAGAAATGGCGGCCAATTCGCGGCTTCTCCGAGCGTACGCTCACCGAAATGCTCAGGGGCGCGCTCTTTGGGTGTGGGGATTGGGTGGAACAAAAGACACCCGAAGACTTGGAGCTCGTCAAATGGGTACTCGGTCATTGTCTCAACTCTGAAGGGCGCATGTTGCTTTCCAAAGACGCATTGCTTAATCATGCCGAGGCTGCATTGTCTGCCGGGAGGGTCTTGACTGCAAATGCAGTCGAGGAGTGTGTGTGGGACACCCCCGACCCTGATGACCAGTCAGGCACCCAGGGAACGGCGACCTCTCAGGACTCGGCAGACCGCCAGGTCTCGGCCGACTCTCAGAGTTCGGCAGGCCGCCCGGACGCCGTGGGCTCCCAAGGTCCGGCCGATCACCAGGGTACGGCTGGCGCTCAATCAGCCTCAAAGATGTAGTCAACTTCGTCGATCCATCCTGCTCGGAAGTGGGTTAATCTTGGCCTATCATGGGAACGGCACAAGATGGAAAGAAGACAAGGTTGGAATCTTGGTCATTGGGTCGCGGGAATGGAACACGGGAATCTGGACAGCCCATGTTTGCGGAAGAAAACATGGGTATTTGAAGCGCCGAGCTTTGGGCGCGTTGTTATTGATATCGCCGCCGGGTATATTGGCGAGTGTGGGTTTAAGAGCCGCGGGTTGCTTGCCGCGTGGGGTTTGCTGTTTGCTCACACGCATGAGCATGGCTCGTTGTCGGATTTGGGTCCATGTATGTAGGAGTAGCGAGGGCACAAGTAGTGCTCTCCCAATGTCGAGTAAATAACCTTGCTATGTACCATTCCCTTCGCGCCAACGCTCTAATGTCACGATGCCGAACCCAAACAGACCGACCCATTAAACCCAGCCACAAGCACCTGACCTACCACATGCAGTCCACCCCCCCCCCCCCCCCCCCCCGGGCCTCATTTAAACCTCCCTCTCCACCGCCGTCGCCCCATCAAGCCTCTTATCATCCGAGTCCGCCACCCCCCTCGCCGCCTCCACATCCCCCCCACTCCCATCCCCATCCACAGACCCCTTCGACCGCGACTTATTATCCCCCGTCACTCTCGACGACGTCCTCACCCCAGCCCTCCTCAACCGCCACCACGCCTTGCGTCCCCCGACATCCTCACCACCACTACTCTCGTTACCACCGTTCAGGTTCCCATCAGCAGCAGCACCGCTAGCATGGATCGTCGCCGTGCCGTTGTCGTCGCCGTCGTCGTCATCGCGGAGGTTGAGCGAGGCAAAGGGGAAGGAGGAGGCGACGCGTTTGGAAAAGTCGGGCGAGAAGAGGAAGAGGCTGGGGTAGACGCGCTTGGTGAAGGCTTTGAGGCAGGGGAGGCAGGCGCAGATTATGCCGACGTATTCTTCTACGAGGCTGTGTGGACGGGTCGCGTTAGTAGGGGGGTTGTGTGGTTAGGGGGTTGGGTCGAAATGGGGGTTAGGGGAAGTGAGAAGGAGGGGTGGAGGGGGTAAACGGAGGGGAACTTACCACCAGATCAGGTTCACCGGGTAGTGCCAGGTGATGTCCGGGTCGCCGGCGCCCTTCATGCCGGTGACCATGCGGAATGTGCTCACGCCGCAGACGCTAGGCAACTGGATTAGCCTCTTGAGGGATGGGTATGAAGACTGGGGCAACCTACAAGCCTCCGGCCATGAGGATCAGCGCAATCCCAATCTTCCTGAGCAGCGGGGCGCGCAGCGGACGCAGCATCCAGATGGGCAGCAGCAGAATCAAAAAGTCGGTCACCATGTTCAGGATGTTGCTCGCGTTAAAGATGGCTTGCTGGTCGATGCAGTATTCTTTGGGGATCGTCCAGTCCCAGTAGGACTGGATCGGCTTGCAGTTGAAGAGGAAGAGGAAGGCGTTGGGGATGCTGTAGCCCACGGCGATGAACATGACGAGGTAGACGGCCACGCGGAACGCTCTGTCGACCGAGAAGCGCAGGTAGAAGGACAAGATGGACAGCTTCACGAACATGGTCGTGAGGTTGTACGTCAGGGCGCCGCCCAGCATCATGATCTGCTTCGTGTGAGGCTTGCGGAGTTTCTTGCCAAGGAGTTGTTCTCACCTTCATGGTTTCGCTGAAGGTCTTGAACTCTAGATCCCAGATGTGCTTGCCCATGCCCATGGTGGACTCTGCGGTGGAGGTCAGCAAGGCGTAGCAACATAAGGAGTGTAGAGTGTCTCTGGTTCTTTGAAACCTACGTATGATGCACACAATGGCGTTTGCCAGAGCAAATGCCTAAAGCAATGTTTAGCTTCAGGCGTCATGTAAACGTGAGGCAAGCTGGGGGGGGGGGATACAGAGCCAACACAAATCAAATCTGTCCCTGGAGTTAGCAAGTTGGCTTCCAACCACGTCCCGTGCAACAACTTACAGTCATCTGTATGCCATTTCCCAGAATACATGATGCCGTGTACAGCCGTGGAAACAGGAAGAAGAAGGAGAGTACAGGGAACACAACCGAAACAATGATCAGTTGGTGGCTGCTGGACTCGGGGCTCTCAAAGTTCGGCGTCACGTCCAGCGGCGGCGCGGCCGCGGGTATGACAGCTCCGTCAGCAGAGCTCATGTTGCCGGCGATGTGGACGATGTGTCGAGGGATCCGCGGCGATGGCAAGCGACCATGATGGGACCAAACCGAGTGGAAACGGGCCGGACCAAGGGTACTTACAAGTAGGTCCCGCTCACTATCCGGCCTGGGCACCCTGAAAAGGAACAGCGTCTCGAGCCCAGAACGGGCAGGGAGTTTATTGAGTCCCCGCTCCCCCTTCTCCCCGGTATTGGCCAGCGGGACTGCCGACTGCACATCCCCGGGCCGAAAAAGTCCCAACAACCCTTGGCGCAGGCGGGATGGATGGGTCGTCCGTGTTGCCACTCTCCAGTTCAACCCATGCTCTTGACAGGAGCCATGGCAAGCCAGAACGCGCAGCTCGGGAGCCAAAGACAGCTCCTGCGGCACCGGAAGAGAGACAATGCCTACACAGTAAGATCTCGAAGAGAATATTCTACTGCTGTGTTGTTTTCATTGTTTGGGAGAAACTCGGCTGCTTTGACGTCAAGATCGAAATATGCGGCTATCCCCGCGACGACGCAGACCGGACGCAGCTCCGGTCAGCCATTTCTTCTCGAAGCCTTGTCAAGGGCTTCCACGGGCCGCGGACGCCACCCGCTTGGACTGCAATTCAAATGGGGAGACCGGTGAAGACAGTGTCGAGGTTGGGTGACGGATCCGGTTGACGCCCCTGAAAGGTGAAATTCCCCGGGGTGAGGCTCGTGCCGCCCACGCCGCCCCCACATCGACCAGCCCATTTCCAGATTGCCGAGTGGTGCCGATTGGTGAAGGCTGAGGCAGGTCACCCAGTTGTGTGTCTTGCATTGTGCCAGGCCTTAAAAATACCCGAACGGCGGAGAAGAACACCAACCGTGCGAGAAGCCAAGAAACCGCCTTTTCAACGGGCGAATGCAACCTTTGAGGATCATGCGGTGTATTTTTCTGTTGGCGCCTGGCTCTGACTGCAGTTGTTTCGCTGCAGGATGGTTTTCATGGTAACGTTGGCGGCGACAAACCCTGTTGGAGGGACGGGGAGCCTGCCAGATGGTGCCTCATGGCATGCCACGACCCATGCCAGCGTCCTGGCACCCCGCACTTCCATTGTCTTCAGCCTCGGCCGGGTGAACCAATCCCTTCCTTCAGGGCGGAGGAGAAGCGGAGGTGACTGACAGGCTCATCAGAGACATCGCAGGGCTTGGTGTGCCTGCTATCCTGTTCCTGCTTGCTTGCCCGTCTCAAAGCTGCCACCAAAAGGGATTTCGTCGCTCCTCCGTCGTTTTCCTGCATTGTCGTTGTTGTGGGAAGCGGTCTCCTTGAAGTGTCGAAAGATTTTACGACCCAATAAACATCATCTCTCGGGGATGAAGGACTTCATCGTCGTGGATAAGCGAGAGGTTGAAACAGGGTTGTTCGGTTGGCTCGCAGGGTGCCGTGTTCGGTGTTTTCGATGATGCACGGGCGCCTGGAGCTGCCGGGGCCGCACTTCGTACATCGGAAAAATGACCTGGCGATCGGAACCGGCCGTAGATGGTGAAATTGGTGGATTAGGTGAAACTGATCCCCCGAAGGCGCTGGCTCGAGGCTGGGTAATGCCACTGACGCCGTTGTGTGATGCCTCAGATGGGTTCCCTCGGCGAGAGCCGAAGCTTGGGTGCGACCCACCAACTCCGGGCCGCTGCCGACAGCCACGTGGGAAACCTCCGGTGCATCCGCCCTGGGATGCATCGCGAAACGGGTCGAAACGGTGACTGTTTGTCAGATTCTGGACTTCGGGCAAGTCAGTTGACAAGGACGACAGAACAATGCTATTTTGGCGTGAATCGCGTTGCCCAACCTTGACGCTGAAGTCCGAAACCGGCCATCGGGCAAGGACCCAACATCTGCATGTCCACACAACAAGTGCTCTGAATTGGTGACTATGGCTCTATGAAGCCCGTTGGGCCGAAGGAAACCCCAATTCCATTCCCGTGGTCGCCAGGTTTGTCATGCAAAGCCGAATCATGATCTCATTACTTTAGGATCATCAAAACCACGCCCAAAGCCAAATGCCGCCGACTCAGAACGCCAAAGCAAGAAAGCGAAGCACCGCTTAGGCGGTCTTGGGGCCCTGCTGGGTCGGGGTCACCTTCTTGCCATCCTTGTTGTAGCGGACGCGCGGCGGGGGAGCGCGGTTGCGGCGGCCCTCGCGGGAGCGGACACTGCGGTATCTCTGTCAGCGGGACGTGTTCTCGATCGGGGGTGTCGGGGCAACTAATGGCGGAGGTTCGACCAAGGTTCTTCTCAGCCGCCCACGTCGCCGAGGTGGCAGACGTGGTTGTCCCCGCCACGCGGACAAACGTACCGGACAATCTTGCCGTGGATGGCGCAAGAGACGCAGTACTGCAGCTTGAGGTACATCTTGGGAACCGTGTACTCGGAGAACACCGAAGCGTCCGAGATATCACCTGGACGCAATCACAAGTCAGCGAAATCGAACCACGGATTAGGGATCGAGGGGCGTGGGCGGGTCGGCGCCGTGGGGGGGTTCGATGATACGTACGGATCGCCGCAGACTCGACCATGTTGCGGATGGTGAAGCGCTTGATGGCCTTGTCCTTGGGGGTGCATCGCGAGCAGTTGGAGCACCGGATGGGCTTGACGTGGCCGCGGCCTGCGAAATTTCCAGTCAGTCGATTTGCGGCAGACCACAGGAAGGCAATCGGTGCTCACCCTTCTTGTTGCGGCCGTTGTTCTTTCTCTTCTTGACCATTTTGGCGGTGTCTTGAGTGTCCTGGTTCAAGAGGTTGTGTGGGAGAAGGGCGAGGAGTTCAGAAATTCGGCTGGTGCTGGAAAACCGCGGTGCTGGGCCCACTCGATTTCCCCACTTGGCAATCAGCAATTGGCAGCGTGCGGGCCAGGGCAAGCCTTCCAGCAAGCCCTAACACAAACGCAGAGTCAGCTGACCCACACCACGCCGAGTGGGCCCCTCCCAAAAGTTCAACTCCGCCAACGGCGCACTCAAATTCCTGCCTTCTTCTTCCCAAGCGCAACTTCACATCATCTGCAGCCTGCTGAGGAAGACACTTGTGTCTAGGTACGTCTGCACGATGTTGCGAGCCGGCGCTTGTCCCCTTTTCCCATTCGAAGCATCATGATACCCAGTCTTGTTCTCGCTGCTTCTGGCGGCGACCGACTTCGAATCCGCGCGCGCGGCTTGGAAACTTGCCGCGAGCGCAGTTTCGGGTCGGGTTTCTCCCACCTCTCAATCAGCGCCGGCTCAGCTTCGCACAAAGCACTCCCTTGCGTCTAACACTTCCTCACCACTTCTCAGTAGGCAACCATGCAGATCTTCGTGAAGACCCTCACGGGCAAGACTATCACCCTTGAGGTGGAGTCGAGCGACACCATCGACAATGTCAAGGCCAAGATCCAGGACAAGGAGGGCATCCCCCCCGACCAGCAGCGCCTGATCTTCGCCGGCAAGCAGCTTGAGGATGGCCGTACCCTCTCCGACTACAACATCCAGAAGGAGAGCACCCTGCACCTCGTGCTCCGCCTGCGTGGTGGTGGCAAGAAGAGGAAAAAGAAGGTGTACACCACCCCCAAGAAGATCAAGCACAAGCGCAAAAAGACCAAGCTCGCTGTGCTCAAGTACTACAAGGTCGACAGCGATGGCAAGATTGAGCGCCTTCGCCGCGAGTGCCCCAACGAGACTGTGAGTTGCACCTTCGTCGCCTTTTGCCGGGCTTGTCATGCTAACTTGTTTCTCCCAGTGCGGTGCCGGTGTCTTCATGGCCGCCATGCAGGACCGCCAGTACTGCGGCCGCTGCCACCTGACCTACGTCTTCGAGAAGAGCGCTTAAACGGCTTGGGATCGATCGGACTGGGCGGCTCGGGGCGGGAACGGAATTGCAAGGAGTCAGGAACGAGCAACGGTCTTTCATGAATCGGCGTTTATGTACCTTAGAGCTGGGCATATGCGGGCTCGGACCGGCAAGGAAAATGCAATTTGGGATGCGATGACAGACCGGGGCCATCTCGACCAACTGGTGTCATCGTCTCAGGCTGTGTAACTGGGGCATGCGTGCAGCTCCCTAGTTTATCCAGTCAAGTTCCCGTCCCAACCTAATTATTGGGGAACCCCTCCCTCAGGTTATCGTACTTGGTGTGCGGATACGTGATGCAGTTCTCGCGCCACTGGAGCGCATTCGGCCCGCCCAGCACGTCGACCACGTTCCCAATCAGACTCTCGGGCCCCTCCTTATCGGCGCTGCTCTCCCACCACATGCCGCCCCCCAGCCCGCGCTCCCGGATGTACTCGGCCTTGCGCCGCGCCATGTCCACGGTATCATAGCTCACCAGCACCTGTCGATCCGGCTGGTAGCAGTAGCTCGCGCCGGCATCGTGGTCGACGCGCACCTCGGCCCCGGCCAGCGGCAGCTTCTTGTAGTCGTGCACGCCATTCTCCCACGTGCCCTCGCCGACGCCGCTGTACGGCATGCCCAGCCCACCCGTGCCCTCGAACGCGCGCCCGTACAGCGGCATGCCCATGACGATCTTGCCCGGCGCCACCCCGCGCCCCACGTACGCCTGCACCGCGACCTCGGTGCTGAAGGGCGTGCTCGTGGCGTTGTCCCTGCTAGGGTACAGGTTCGCCTGGTGCCCCGCCACGCGGTCCCACGAGCCTGCGTAGTCGTACGCCATCAGGTTCCAGAAGTCGAGGTACCGGTCCATGGCGGGTATGTCGAGGTTGTTGTAGTTGTTGGCGCCGGCCGGGCAGGCGACGGTGAGCTCGAAGTGTGGGGGGTTGGAGGGGGACACGGTGGTCGCGTGGTGGTCGAGCGCGGAGCGCACCTCGGCGAGGAGCGAGACGAAGTCGGCTGCTTCTGAGGCGGATTGCGGGTACTCCCAGTCGATGTCGAGGCCGTCGAAGCCGAGGCGGGAGACCTACGCGGGTTAGTATGGGAGGGGGAGGGGGATGGTGGGGATGTGAGGGGGAACGGACCAGTTCGACAGCCGACGAGGCAAACGTCTGGCGGCCCTGGGCCGTCGACGCCGGCTGCTTGAAGTTGCTGCTGTAGGTCCAGCCGCCGATGGACAGCAGCACCTTGAGGTTGCGATTGCGGCGCTTGAGCAGGTTGAGCTGCTTCAGGCAGCCGTACAGGTTGGTGCCGGAGTCGTTCCAGCTGTCGCCCTCCCAGTGGATGTCGGTGTCGGCCCACGAGTCCGTCAGGTACACCTCGCCCGACTCGGGCCGCACGTTGGCGAAGGCGTACAGCACGTGCGTCAGCTTCTCGACGGGCAGGTCCTGCGGCCGGTGCTTGCGCGCGTAGATGGCCCAGTTGACGAAGTAGGCGACCGAGAGGTAGCCGGGAGTTGGTCCGCCGCCCATGGTTGCTGTTGCTTGTGGTGTTGGGGGGGTCGGGGAGGTCTTGGTCAGGGAGTTGGGAATGAAGCTGCGGGGGCCAATGAGGATGCCGACGAGCACGGCGGAGATGGCGAAGAAGATGAGGCAGAGGTGATAAGGTCTGAGGAGTCGGGGCATACGGCAGCTTAAATGTCACTCCATTGGGTTGTCTCGTTGGGTTCAGTTGGCAGGAGCTGTCTGGCAGGAGGCCCATTGGGAGCTCCATGCTCAGCTGCCAAGCGAGGGGGAGGGGCAGGACGCGCAGTGGGTCCACTTTAACAGAGCTCCGCCACTGCTTGCTCGCTGCAGACTGCCGGCATCCGGGGAAAGAAAGTCCAATTTGTTGTCAACTCTTTCAAGACTTTTATTCATCATCACAGCCAAGGTCCTGTGGGCACAGCCGCCGTGTTTCTAGCTCGTGGTGAGCTCAGGCCGTGACGAATCTGACGATGCTTGGCAACAGCGCCAAGCAGTGGGGCCATCCTGGTCCATTCAACACTTAATTCTTGACATCTTCAACGCCCCGAGACTCGGAAATCATCTGTCAGTGAAGCGAACCGGGTCAATCCGAGAGACAGAACACCGCCGCCCATACCAAAACCTCACCGCTGAAGAGGTCCGAGATTACACATTCAACCACACCGTTCGGTCCCTAGCTCAACGTCTTCAAGCACCAAGACCTTGATTCATTCAAGCTTAGGAATGTTGCGGGCGAGACGGGAAGCAGGGCAGGGACAGCTCATATTCGAACTACTAGCTATCTAAGAGATTCCATGACTCGGCATCCATCAACATCCGGTTAACGTTACCCACCCTTTTTTGCTGCTCCTTTCGAGGCATTAGCTACCAGGTAAACCACCCTGGATTCGGCATAACCAGCATGCATTTCATTAACTTCGCCGCTCTTACATCCGTTCCTTACCCTTTAAGCGAGAACTGTTGTCTATAAATTCAATAAGAATCTTACCCGGTACTCACCTTTAACCTCCCAAAACCTCAACCACGTCCTTAATGTCACTCTCCACCTCCATCTTATTGTCGTCAACCGCCATATTACCGTTGTCAACTTCCATCTTACCGTCGTCAACCTCCATTTTACTGAATGCAACCGCCATCTTACTCTCACTCGACTCAACCATTTCCATCTCACTCTCGCTCACCACCACCTCCTCAGGCGGCAGATGCGGCTCCTTCCCCACCGCACAGCAGCACTTGATGTTCCTCTCCTCAAAGTACTGCCTACCATAACTAATCAGCAGCTGCTCACCGCCCCGGAGCTTCCGCAGCGCGCGGAGCGCGATAATCCGCACCTTGCCGACCTGCTCCGGGCTGGCCAGCACATTCGGCCGACAGCTGGAATTGACAAACCGGGTCCAGTTGCCGTGCGTCTCGGCGTCGATCACCAGCTCGTCCACGCCGTCGCGCGCGAGGCCGGGCATCGTGAAGGCGTAGTCGCTCGTGTCGGCCTCGCGCGCCGCGGGGGGGAGGAGCTCGCCGAGGTACTCCCCCAGCCAGGCGCCCTTGGGGATGGTGTTCCCGCGCGCGACGAACACGCCCAGCCCCGTGGTGGCGGTCTGCCGGATCTGGAGCTTTGCGCGCGCCGGCTCGAAGTGCTTGGCGCGGAAGGCCGTGTAGCAGTCGATGGTGCAGTGGTCGCACTTGGGGCGGTTCTTGCACCGGAGGCAGTTGTACTGGGGTGGTTTGACGTGTCGCGGGGGGCGGAGGAGGTCGAGGGCTTTTTGGGGGAGTCGGGGTGCCTGGCCGGGCGGGGGTTCGACCTTTTGGCGCTTTGCGGGCGTGGATGGGGTTTCGGAGTCAGGGGCAGCGCGTTTCCGAGGTGAGCTGGTGCTTCCAGCTGGTGCCTGGGGGGCCGGTGGAGTGCCTTGTTTGAGGTTGGATCCTGGGGATGGTGCTAAGCCGAGGGCCGGTGTTGGAGAAGCGGGCGGCGAGAGTATGCTCGCCGGTTGCCGGATCCTGGTGGAGCGCCGGGTTAGCCCCCATCTGATGGTGTCGATTCTATAGTCAAATATGGAATACACACCATCGATGTAAAACCCCTTTTTACCTGTGGGGTCAAAGGCTCGGAACCAGCCATCGTAGGATGTCTCGGTTGGAATACCTAGATATGCCATTGTCGTGTGCGTTGTAACTGAGAGTCTGCTTGTTGAGTGGTTACTGTTAGACTGAGGAACTTGGACTCAGATACCTTTCCAAGAACAGTTGGAATAGATCTCTGTGTATGGGAATGTCGATATTGAAGCGCAGTTCGATTGTATCGAGAGGAACAGTTTCAGGGTCATCACTGTTCAGGGGTAGAGACCGGGGCCCAAGAGAATTTATCTGGGAAGACAATTCATTGTTGACTTGCATTGTCTTGGAACAACCCGAGTTTAGCACAATGGATTCGATTGTTGATTGAATCCCTTGGTTCGGCATCTCCTTTGCCGAGTCTCCTTCCCTTGGTTGCGAGTCTCTGGACAAAGGGCAGACAATAAGACACAAAACATCAACCACGTTCTTTGACACCTGGACGAAAATAGTAACTCCAAGCGGCAGGATCTCTTTGACTCGAGACTGAGGGAGAATTATGTAAGATTTTACTGGTAAGAAATCGGAGTTGCCGCCGACGTTGCATGGTATGTCTTGCTGTCGTTCCATACATGTCTCCATTACCATGGGACTGTGTGTAACCGGGCCTCAAGGGGATGCGTTGCTGCTGAGCGTCCTATGTCCCTGAAATGCATTCTCTTTCTCACACTACGACGCTGACTCGGCAGGGAACAGGCTAGGATGGGCTTTCATCCACCCGGCAATCTCCATACACGGCGCAACCCATATCTCCCCATCTTCACTGATCCTCTTCAGCACCTCCTCCAGCACCTCAAACTTCTCCTCGCTAGTCTGCAAAAACGGATGAAACAGTATCGACATGAACCCCCCAGTCCTCACAACCTCATCAATCTTCCCCATCAACCACTTCTTAAACTCCCCAGGACTCCGCACATCCTCCCCCTCCCCACACGCCTTCCTAACCCCCGCAAACTTCTCCATATACCAAAACGCATCCACCGCCCTCCACTCAAAAGGCAACACGACCACCCCCTCCCTCCCCATCCCAAACTCCCCCAACGGCGAGACATACTCGACCCCATACTCCCTCAACAAGCCCCACGTCCGCTCATTAATCCGCCCCCCGGGCGGCCTGAACCCAGCATACCGCACTCCCGCATCAGCAGCAGCAACAGCCTCCCAGCTCCTCTCAAAACTCGCCCTCTCCTCCTCATCCCCCAACCCGCCCCAGACCTCATGCTGGAACCCATGCCACGCCACCTCATGCCCGGCGTCGGTCAGCGCGCGCACGGCGGCCGGGTACACGTCCAGGCTCCAGGCCTCGGCGAAGTAGGTGGCGCGCAGGCCGCCGCCGCCGTGTTTGGCGAGCAGGGCCAGCATGCGCGGGAGCTGGGCCGTGACGGCCGGGTGGGTGCCGATGGGGCGGGACCAGGTGTTTTGCAGGACGTCTTGGGCTTCGCCGAGGTTGTCCATTGTGAAGGCGATGGCGGCGCGGTAGGGGGGTGGCCATCTGCTGCGGGAGGGGAGTGGGGAGGGGGGCATGGACATGGTGGGTGGTGATGACGGGGGAGGGTTGGGGTTGGACTCGACTCGAAATTCGACAGGGTGCGGGGGTGAATTGAATGGGATTTTGGGAAGCTGGTGTGGTGGTTGATGGGGGATTTTGAGAGTTGAGAGTTGAAGGGCAGTTCTGGCCGAGGCCACAGTTGATTCACGATGGGATGCGGAGATAAAAGCACATTTTTAATGGAAAAGGTCTCGCCGAGTTGACTGCCGTGGGGAACTTGAACGAGGAGCTTCAGGTTCGGCAGTTGCTATGCTTGGATCCACAGCAGAAAGGACCCAGTAAAAACCCGTTTCTCTGTCATCGTCGACGCCAACTCTATCCTTCCCTCACAAACTCTTTTTCATTTTGATTTGAGGCCATCTTTATTTGACAACGACTGGAGCCATCGAACAACCGAGCCCCCCCCCCCCCCCCCCCCCCCCCTGGGGGTAATTCGTGTTGGGTCTCGAGGGACCGCTTGAGGAGTCGAGGACGGACAGACAGACCGTATATTTCGAAAGATCCCACGTCCAAGCCCTTGGAGCAGTGAAACTGCAGCTGAGGTTCTCAGGCCTCCCCTAAAACGCTTCTTCTCGAACCGGGGTGCTCAGCAAGTTGCCTGCCAAGCCCAGACCCTGCCACGAAATCGATATCCGGACTGGAGTCAAGAATATCCGAGACACGTCCCTCCCCTTGTTATCGCCGCTGGCTTCCACATGCCAGATATCCTCCGGTGGCTGATCACGCACGAGGGGCACCACATCGAGTCCCAGGGAAGTGATCAAGTGAAGGCCCCGCCAGCGGGCCGCCCTTCCACGGAACCCACAAGACGCCGTGCTTCGATGATTGCTTCTCTGGAGGCATGCGTCAGCTCGTTCGACGCCCTACAGCTGACTACGAGGCTGTTGCTACAAGGATGATCGTTGTGGACATGGCGAAGCGGCTTTCCGCCCGGCAGTGCCTAAACCATGTGTGGCTGGCACCTGATGAATTTGCGACACCGGAAGAGGATTGGGATGTCAGCCCGGCTAGCTCTGAGCCGCTTGAGACACTACACCGGCGCATGGGCCTGAACGGTGACGTCGCCCAAAATGAGGAGTGAGCAGGATTTGGGCGAGTGGTTGGAGCCGGATGCCGAGTATTTCGGCGCCTAGAGGACCCCTCCGTGAGACAAGCCAAAGGTGACTTACTGCGCATCAGGCGTGGACCGGCCAAGGACAAATTGACGCTTTGGAGCGAGGACAAGACTCACCGAGATGATATTCAAAGATAAGAACCCCATGCGGTTGTTCTGGCAAGCTTTGGCCGGACATGCAGGGTGTGCAGTAGCCCATCCTCATGTCTTTGTCCCGGCAACCATGGTGTGTTCCGGTTCAACCCATTGGGCCTAACTTCCAAAGAGAACAAAGACTTGGAATCTTCCACGAAACTGGGACCTGAAATTTGTACAGTTGCAGCATTCCCGGTCAGGTAGCCTAATGTTTCGGAGAGAGAGATAGTTCTAGGCCTTATTCTTGACTCATATCATCTGTCATCAGGAAACAAGAGAAGAACATACGGGAAGAAAACGGCGCCCTGAGCATTATATAAACGTATGAACCGTTGTAAAGTGCTGCCTTCATTTTCGAACTTCCATCAACCAACAAACTACGAAGCACAACTCAGCAGCAAACAATCATGTCATACCAGCCTCTCCACCAGGCTTCTCCCAAGTCTGCCGTCTCTCAGGCTTCCTCTCCTCCCCGTCCTGGCACGCTCCGGCTTGCCACGACGTTTGAGGAGATGGGCATCCCTGTCCAGGAAGACATTCCCGAGAGCAAGACAGGGCTGGTTTCCGCCGTCCGGCGGATCATGAAACTGAAGGCAAGTCTCAAGCTCAACACCAAATCCGCTGGCACAAAAAATAAAAAGAAGAAAGCTAGCCCGGCGAGGAGTGGTAGCACTAAAAGCGGCCCTGAACCCAGGTTCCCGTCTGCTAACCCCACCGCGGAGGATGGTGAGGTTTCGCCTCTGAACCTTCCGTCTCCTGTTTCCCCTCTGCAGAGCAGCAGGGAGACGTCTTCTTAAGTGTCCTCCTGGGACCTGGGTCTTTACCGGCGGTGGGAAGTAGGCGCCAACACTCTCTAGTATCCAAATAAGACCGATAAATTACCACTGAACTGTACCTGTCCCTTGCATAATTGTGATCTTAAAGTGACAACTCCCCGTTTACCATTGCTTTACCCCTGATGTTCCCACCCCTTAATGCTCATAACCAGCACTCACTGCCCCAAATCAACAGCCACAACCCCCTCATTGACAAGATCCGCGCCCACAAACTCTCCCCCATTCGTCACATACAACGTCCTCTCCTGCCTGCCGCTCCCCCTCCCCAACGCCGCGCTCGTCGGATTCAACAGCTTCCCCGTATCATTCACTACCCACTGCCCCCCAGCCCCAGCCCCAGCCAGCGCCACCCTCACAGCATAACTCGGATGCGACGCAATCCACACCCCCTTGGGGTCCTTCCCTCTCTTCGAAAAAGAGAAGTCTAGTGCAAAATCATCATACACCACATCCGCCCCCGCCTCCGCAGCCTTAGCAAGAACCTCAACCTCCCCCTTCGGCCCCCCCTCCCGGTCAATTTTTACGCGCCCCAGAAGCCCCTGCGCCGAATTGGTGAAGTAGACATGCTCGCCCGCCGCCTTGAGGCCATTAATCCCGAGATGCCCCTCGCTCGTCGGGGCCAGCAGGGGCGACGAGAAGGCCACGTCGTGGGCACCCGTGGCGAGGTCCACGCGCCACACCGCGCCGAGGGCCGAGTCGGCTGCGAGGAGGAGGCGTGGGTTGGACGGGTGGGCGGCGATGCCGTTGAGGACGGTCGAGTTTGGTACGGTTGTGATGAACTTTACTTTTGGCGCGGAATTAGGGGGCTTGGTGGTGGTGAAGTCGATGGTCCAGATTGCGAGGGACCCGAGGATGGCGCGGGTGTTGGCTAAGTCCCAGACGCCCGTTACGAGGGCGAAGAGGTCTGGCGTGATCTCGGCGATGCCCGAGATGCCGGTTGCGTTGGGGAAGGTGTAGATGACAGGGGCGGTTGCGTTGGGCAGGGTGGGGTTGATGCTGAAGAGGGTTGGGACGCTCAAGGAGGTGATCACGAGGTTGCTGTTGGCGCGGACGGCGATGTTTTCGATGAAGGTGTTTTTGGGGAAGGTGAAGATGTTGCGGATGGGGGGTTGCGTGTGGCCGCCCGAGGCTTGGGCGCCACAGGCCGCGGCCAGGAAGGTGCTGATATAGAGGAATGGTCTCATTGTGGGGATTTAGTTGGGTCGAGTTGGTGAGAGGTGTTGAACAGATGTCTAGTCTCATGGGGAGAGGCGAGCTCGGTCTTATTGCCGCCTCATCCCGGTCACAATTCGGAAACATTGCGCCATGGAACGTGAATAACGGTACACTAGTCGCCACTAGCGCTTAGCAGGCTCAGGCAGGGTAGCAATCTTTTCCACGTGGAACTGCCGCCGCGCTCCCGTCTTGGAAATCATGGCGGCGTTGATGCTACCCTGCGCTGCAAACAAACCCCCACCCTCCCGGCGTCATTTCTTCTTCTGATGATGCCTTTATTCTTTGGTGTCATGAGTTAGGTATTCGTCCTCTCCCCATTTTCCGCCTCTTCCTTCTTATATCACTATGTAATAGCACCATCCAACCACGCGCTGCCACATCCCCGGGGGAAGCTGTGTCTAACAGGGTAACAGCCCGTAGCCAGAAGAGTCTCAACAGCTAAACTCAGAAAATCATGAAACATCAACATTGTTAGGTGCCTCGACCAGATTCACATACTCAAGCCGTTGATCCCCGATTTGCCCCTGTCTCTGGTTGAGTTGCGCAACCTCGGCAGTAGGGTCTTGGTCACTACCCTCGACTCTGCCCCCTATCTCCTGGTTCAATAGCCGGAATTTCCTGATTGTGGCGGCTCAAGCTCGACGAGGATATCAATATCTTCCATTCAATACAAGGACTTGAAGGCATACTGACAGTCTTGGGCTCAGCAGTCAGCACATATTTCTCACTTGGACTCGGTAACTTCAAGTTGCACTTACTGTTGCAGAGACATCAATGGAACAGGTATCGAAGGAATGCCTTCTTCCCCCCTTTTTTGCATGCCTGGTCAGAGCGGAGGAAGGGAGAAGCGCCCCCAACCGACCCAGCTATATGGTGCCAGTATTGGTTACCGCATGTTCTTTTGGGGCTGGGCCACCATCAAACTTCGTGTAGCAATGGACGAATCAACCCACCGAGAACCCTACGGCACAAAACAAACCCTGGGCCGTTGTGTATACCTGTAGCTACTTCACCAGGCGACGCCAGGCTGTTTCCCGATGTTTCCGTTATACTAGGATCCTAGAGATCTAAGGGTACGGAAGCCGGCGTCTCTGTGCTTCGAGTTCGGGTTCGGTACTCGGAATGGCCCGTACGGAAGCCGAAGTGCGGGTTTGGCCGCATATTCTCATTCGCTTGCCGCATACGCAGAAGTCGCCGGTCGTTGGCTCTGGCATGGAATTGGGGGCCAGGCCACCGGCGCAAACAAAAGGGGTCGCCTCGCCCAAGCCCGTCGACGACTCAATGGCGGCACCTGTTGTACAACCCATGACCGGGATCCCTCTCTATGCCATCCTCGTTGGCCTCTGTGTGGGATCCTTTCTGATGTCCACCGACGTCTTCATCATATCCACCGTAAGTCCGCCTTATTTTGTTTGCTGCGCCCCTGAGTATAAAGAGGTTGACTGGCACGTCTCTCATCCCTACCAGGCAATCCCCTCCATCATGTCCGAGTTCGGGACACGTCCAACATCGGCTGGTATCCAGCAGCGTACTCCCTCACGACCTGCGCCCTCATGCCGCTGGCGGGCAAGTTCTCGTCCACTCTGCCCCTGCGCTGGGTCTACCCGGCCTTCTTCGCCATCTTCCTCGTCGGCAGCGACAAGCTCCAACATGTTCATCACCGGCCGCGCCGTCGCCGGGGTGGGCGCCTCGGGCGTGGTCACGGGCGGGCTGAACGTGGTGCTGGCCGTCAGCTCGCCGGCGACGCGCGCCCTGAACATGGGCCTGGTCAGCAGCATGTTCGCGCTGGGCATCATCCTGGCGCCCATCATCGGCGGCGCCTTCACCGAGCACGTCTCCTGGCGCTGGTGCTTCTACGTCAACCTGCCCGCGGGTGCTGTCACCCTGGCAAGCATGTTCTTCTTCTTCCGGCCAAGGGCCATCCATTCGGAGCAGGGTGTCCGCGAGCGGCTGAAGCTCTTGGATTTTGTCGGCTGTGTTTTATTTATTTGCAGTGGGGAGGGGTCAAATACCCCTGGCGCTCGGCGACTGTCATCGGCTTGTTTGTTGGTGGCGGCATCCTGGTGGTCGTGTTCATCTGCTGGCAGTGGTACATGGGCGAGTACGCTCTGATCCCCGGTTCCGTCGTCAAGAGGCGCGCCGTTGCCCTCAGGTGCATCTTTGCCTTTTGCCAACTCGGCGGCTTGGCCGTCATGTCCTACTACCTGCCAGAGTGGTTCCAGGTTGTTCAGGGGGCCAGCCCGCTTGATAGCGGTGTCCGCGTCCTGCCTTCGGTGTCCTTGGTGAGTAGAGGACCGATGTCTGTTCCTTGGTCTACCTCTATCCGGTGCTGATCCCCCCCAGCGGTCCGAGCCCGCTACTACAACCCCTGGTTCTTCATCGGCTCCATCCTGATGTGCATCGCCGCGGGCCTCTACACCACCTTCACAGCCTTCGACACCCCGTCCCGCGAGTGGATCGGCTTCCACGTGCTGCAGGGCCTCGGCGTCGGGCTGACGATGCAGGTGTCGACCCTGATCCTCCAGCAGGAGCTCGAAGCCTCGCCGCTGCTCCCCATCGGCGTCTCGCTCGGCCTCTTTGAGCAGTACCTTGGTGCGACGGTCAGCCAGGTCATCGCAGGCAGCATCTTCAACACGTACCTCCGCAGTGCGCTGGGTGATGCTGGCCTGAGCGAGACGCAAGTTGGGCTCCTGCTGCAGGCCGGCACGGCCCATGTGCGTCAGACCACCGAGGCCTACTTTCCGGACTTGTTTGTGCCAGTGCTGGATGCGTACAACTTTGCCATTACTAGAGTCTACGTCAGTTCCTCCCATCTCTCTCTTCTTCTCCTGTGGCCGCTGGCTAGAGTTGGCACTGATGAGCAATACAGTTCGCGCCCGTTGTGACCAGTGGGTTTGCCTTGGTTGTGGCATCCTTCCTACGGTGGAAGCGGATTGAGGCGGGAGCTGGGAAAGACAAGCAGCCTAGGTCAAACGAGCAATCAATCCAACGCGCCGGGGAAGGAGAAGGACATCCCACCACAGAAAGGAGGTGACGAAAAGTAGTCAACTTGAGATGACCAAGTGTTTGTCATATGTATTGTTCGGTTTGGGGAAACAACTTGGCAGACAGAGAGTAAACCCGGGAGGACAGGGTCGAACTGAAGTAGCTTCCAAAAGCCCCGTCCACCAGGGCCCGGGACATTCCTCCATTCTTCTCTTTCGCAATCCCAATACCAGGAGCAATCCGTTGGGCTTCCTTGGCGTGCTTCCCTCACGACTAGACTTGGCGCTTTGGGGCTTGTGGAAGACGATCGCAACTCTTATTGAAGGATCAATTGGCTCATTCGCGAACGAGCGAGGTTGAACACGGCACTGCTCTGGGCTGTGCTGCGGCCTGCCAAGTGCGAGGTGCGAGGCGGGAGCCCGAACTCTGAGCACAGCCACCCCCGCCAGCTGAGCCAGAAAGCGGCACAGGATCGGGGGAAGCTTGTCGACGGGGAGGAGGCCTCTGCTGACAAGGACATATTAACTGCAAAGAACAGCTGTCCGGTCAGATTTCTTGTCACGCCGC
Source organism: Parachaetomium inaequale (assembly GCA_033296685.1). Classification (NCBI taxonomy): domain Eukaryota; kingdom Fungi; phylum Ascomycota; class Sordariomycetes; order Sordariales; family Chaetomiaceae; genus Parachaetomium; species Parachaetomium inaequale. The sequence goes on along the minus strand of MU854369.1, from coordinate 54,273 downwards.
GTCGCAGTTTCTGCGTTTCGTGTTTCGAACCATCGCGCAATCTTTTTCCTTCACATCACCCAGATCATGAGCTCGCAACCGCCCTACTACGGCCAGCAGCCCCCGCACGGCTACGGTGCCCCGCCCCCAGGCGCCCCTCCAGGCGGCCCTCCCCCGGCTGGGTACGGATCGCCGAACCCCGGGGCACCGTACCAGCAGTACCCACCTCCCGGGCAGGCTCCGGGCCAAGCTCCGGGCCAGGCACCATACCAACAGCCGTACTACGGCTACCAGGCAGCGCCCAGCCCGCAGCCCGGCGGGCAGTATCAGCCGCCCCCACCGGGCCCGCCAGGACAGTACCAAAATCAGCAGTACCCGCCCAGTGCTCCATACGGACAGCAGCCTCCCCAGAATGCCTCGTATGGGCAACCGCCGCCTCCGAGTGGGCCATACGGCCAACAGCCTCCTCCTGGCCAGCAGCCTCCCCAAAATGCTTCGTATGGACAACCGCCGCCAAATGCCCCATACGGCCAACAGCCTCCTCCTGGCCAGTACGGCGCCCAGCCTCCATACGGCCAACCCCAAGCCGGCTACGGCGCGCCGCCGCCGCAGGGCTATCCAGTACGCAGTCTGAATGTTCTCTCCGGTTCCCCGACACTGACATGATCATAGCCGCCGGGCCAGCAATGGCAGCAGCCCCCTCCGCACGGTGCCCCCGGATACGGTGCCGCCCCCGTCCAACCCACCCCAGCATCGCCGGGCTACGACCCCGCCCAGAAAGCCTGGGCCCAGCCCGTCAACACATCCAGCGACGCGGAAGCCCTCCGCAGAGCCATGAAGGGCATGGGATGCGACGAAAAGGCGCTGATTCGCGTCCTCACCAGCCCGCAGTACGGCAACCCGTGGGCGATGCAGCAGCTGGTCCAGGACTACAACAGCCGCTTCATCCGCAACCTGGCCGAGGACATCAAGAGCGAGACGCGCAGCGACCTCGAGACGGCGCTGCTCGCGCTCCTGCGCGGGCCCCTCGGCCACGACGCCTACCTGCTCGACAAGGCGCTCAACCGCATGGGCACGGACGAGGACACGCTCATGGACGTGCTGCTCAACCGGAGCAACGCCGACGTGCGGGCCATCGCGGCCGAGTACAAGCGCACGACGACGCGCGACCTGCTGACCGACATCAAGGCCGACGTCGACGACGCGCTGTTCCGGCTGTGCAGCATGCTGCTGGCGGGCAACCGGGCCGAGGACGCGGCGCCGGTGCTGGCGCACGAGATCGACGCGAAAGTCACGGAGCTGCAGCGCGCGACCGAGGGCATGGTGGGCGCCAACGCTGTGTCGGTGGCGCAGATCTTTGCGAGCAGCAACGCGGCGCAGATCAGCGCCATGGCCGAGGCGTACCAGCGCAAGTACCACCGCGGGCTGCAGGAGGTGATCGAGAAGGAGTTTCGGGGGGATATGGAGGACGCGCTGCTGCGCATGCTGACGGCGGCCCAGAACCGCGCGTCGGCTGATGCGATGAGGCTGAGGGAGGCGCTGACCAAGCGCAAGGACAAGCTGTTTATCAACCGCGTCGTGAGCCTATACTGGGACTACCCGCGCCTCACGGCGGCCAAGGAGGCGTACCGCAAGCGGTTTGGGACGCCGCTGGCCAAGGACGTCAAGGATTTGCTCAAGGGCGATATGGAGGATGTCATGTTGGCCATGCTGAGGATCGCAGTGGTTTGACGGGAAATCGGACTTGGTGGCGTTGCAGGAGTCGAGGGTGTTGGCGAGATGCCCGGGCTTGAGCAGAAATCCATGGAATTTTAGGTCTTGCTTTAGGTCTTGCAAAGAGCGAATTGTTCAGTGCTTTGCCCCTGTATTTCAGCTGTCCCCGCGGTGCCAGGCCCCACTTCCCTTGGCGCGTGGTACCCCACCAAATGTTTCCAGGAATCACGACACGACGACAAACACCCAAGTTCAACGACACAATTAGCATTTGACATTGTCAACGGCGGGCGACCAACGTGACCATAAAAACGGGGACGGCACAAGGGGTCAAAACTACGATAACAGTCACAAGAAATTGGTAATCCGACTTTGAGATCGCGCCTCGGGCATGCCAAGGACAAGACTTGACTGACCCCAGCCAGAGCTTCTCAGCTCCAACTCAGACTCAATTCCTCATCTAAAGCTCAACCCAAACACCCCAAAATGGAAGAACTCGCCCTCCTAATCCTCGGCGCAGGGTGGTCCGCCACCTTCCTCATCCCGCTCCTCCAATCCCGCAACATCGCCTTCGCAGCAACCACCACCACCGGCCACGCCGTCGCCGACGTGCCCACCCTCCCCTTCAAATTCGACCCCTCGGCGCCCGAGGCCGAAACCCGCGCCGCCATCGCCGCCCTGCCCCGCGCCCGCCACATCCTCATCACCTTCCCCCTCACCGGCACCGGCCCAAGCACCCTCCTCGTCAACACCTACACCGAAACGCACCACACCACCAATCCCGCGCCCGCAGCCGGATTCCGCTTCATCCAACTCGGCAGCGCCGGCATCTGGCAGCCCGACTCGGAATACCAAACCACCCCCGAGAACAACAACAACCCCTGGAAAACCCGCCACTCCCCCTACACCACCACCAACCCACGTGCCATCGCCGAGGACGAGCTCCGCGCCCTCGGCGGCTGCGTGCTCAACCTGGCCGGCCTGTGGGGCGGCGCGCGCACCGTGCGCAGCTGGGCGCGCCGCGTGGCGCCCACCAAGGAGGCCGTCCGCGGCAAGAGGAGTTTGCACCTGATCCACGGGGACGATATCGCGCGGGTGGTGGTGGCGGTTGTGGAGGGTGACGACTCCACCTCCACGGAGGGGGTGTGGGAGAGGGCCTGCAGGGGGCAGAGGTGGATGGTCACGGATGGGTTTGTGTACGACTGGTGGGCTTTGTTGGCTGGGTGGGCGGATCAGGGGGAGGTGTCCGGGGAGGTGACGGAGCAGGCGCGGTGGGTGTTTGAGTTGATGCGGGAGGAGGGGGTTAGGGGGTTGCCTAGGTCGATGGAGGCGCTGGGAAGGGCGTATGATACGAGGGAGTTTTGGGAGGCGTTTGGGCTGGTGCCGTTGAGGGGGCGGGTGTAGGCGTTGGGCCGGTGAGGGATGTTGGGTAGGGACAAAGAGGATGGGTATCGGTGAGGGAGGAGCATTACACTGGCACTGGGAACAGATGATTCAATGTGTCAATTCGTTGACCTGATGTCGATGGCAGGATGCCGCCAGGTCTCGGGGATTCCGTTTCATCCTGGCACCGGAGTTGCCGACACAACAATGACAAAGAAAAAGAATGTCGTTGTCAAGGAAACAAAGGAGCCAAAAAAGGAAACAAAGGAGCCAAAAGGATGCGTCAGCCGCGAATCGAACGCGGGGCCCATCGATGGCAACGATGGATTTTACCACTAAACCACTGACGCTGTTTCCTGATTGGATGTTAATTGTTTGTCTCTTCTTCAGATTATCAAAGCCTTCTCTAATGTTGCCTGGGCGCCCAAACCAAGCCTGTCAACAACAGGGGTTAAAGACAAGCAACGGTTTCCAACAATGATGGGCCCCTGACTTTGTCAACAACAGCTAAACCCAAAGCAGTGCAATATGAACCCCCAAAACGACAACGCCATTAGGTAGGTTGTTGTCGGCGGCCTTTCAAAAAAGTCACAACCTACTTCCCTCCACGTCTGAAGTAGTAACCACATGTATCAATCTGATTCAATCCACCATTGGAAACGTTGGAAACGGTCATTACCATCTGCCGTCACTGAGTTTGACAACCCCTTTATCTCAAGCCACATGCATGCCGACAGGCCTAGAACTCCCAGAAACTGTCAACAACGACAGTGTTGCGTTTTTGACATCTGACAAATTTGACAGCTCTTCGACGTGTTTCCAACCACGCCTGGTTGCGCGTTGAAGACAAAGAACATCTGACGCTGTGGCTACAAAGCATTGTCCAAGGGGTGTCTTGGCAGAGCCACCACCGGCACAACTCCGCGGTCGTGAGAGCTTCATCACATATGAGTAAATCAGAAGAGGATGCTGGAACTCTGCGTAAAGGACGGGTATAAGTTGCCCTGATGTTCATCTGTCTTCCGATCTTGGTCTCAACCAGAAGTACGTACACTCCATTGTCTCATTGCTGTCCCTGCATTCTACCTTGTCGCTTTTGCCATCACAATCATGGTCCCCGCGTCTCTTGAAATACCGAGCGGCATCAGTGGTTCAAGGGTATCTTGGCATGTACTTCCCCAGGAGGGAGATGGCAGAGGTTCGCTTCCGAGCCCTGCATTGCCGGTCGAGCGCATACCAACGGGCCCGAGCCCAGAATCTCCGACATGTTGGCAAGGCCCGCTTCCGAGTCCGGTATTGTCGGCAAAAGGCACATCATCAGAGGCCCCAAATACAAAATCTCTTCTCCGTGGTCGAACCCGCCCGAGCACAGAATCCTTTGTATGTAGCCCCCCCCCCCCCCCCCCCCCCCCCCCCCCCCCCCCC